>OZ018324.1:148761537-148909037 GCA_963969495.1 Ceratothoa steindachneri | reverse complement strand
GACATTTGTATATGTTAGTTATTTATCTATAGAATAATAATCTCTGTCTGTCATAACCCGCTTGCCTCATTTGGGTTGAATTTCAATCTACAAGCTTGAAGAAAAAAGAAAAAGCTCACAAATCAAAGAAAACCGCCTAACTGTGAAACATATTACTAAAATTATTATGGTATTGCTTTTGTTTTCATTCTCACGGTAGATGGAAAATTAATGGAGCTACCTACCGTGATATATTAGCCAAAAGCGTCATTACGTCAACCAAATCTTTGAGATCACATTTAACTGAGTATTTTAGCAAGATTAGGCGTAGCTGGGTATTTCAGTAAGATAAGGCGTAGCTGGGTATTTCAGTAAGATGAAGCGTAGCTGGGTATTTCAGCAAGATAAGGCGTAGCTGGGTATTTCAGTAAGATGAAGCGTAGCTGGGTATTTCAGTAAGATGAAGCGTAGCTGGATATTTCAACAAAATATCTACCCTAAACTCTCAGCCAATTGCAGCAAGAAATGGCTTGAAAGTAATTAAATTAAGATATTAAAAGACATCCACCAGTTTTATGCCCTAAATGTGGAAAGGGGTAAAAAAGTTTATTGAGTATCTTTTACATTAGTATTATATTTTGACAATTTTTTGTTTTTAATTATGAAAACAACGAAGGAGGGGCACTATTTCAAGAAACCTATGAAAAAAAGAGTTGTACAAATAATCGTGATGCATGAGAAGAGGAGAAGACCCTTGAGCACAAGAAACAGAATGATACGCTAGTCTCTGAAACCTAGCCACATTTTGCAATTGAAAACAAGGAAATAATGTTAGGTTACTTGATTACAATGAGGAAAAAATTGTAATGGAGTTAAAAAAAACCCGGTTGATTAGAATTTGTTGTAATGTAGTTACAGCGAAAGTTTGCTAGATTATTAACAATTTTCTTCAAATTGTAGTCATAACTTTGCTTTCATGCCACTAGACAGGAGAATGCTAGCTTTGTACTTGCGCAAATATAAGCAAAATAATAGATGGTAGAAGAGATAAAGGACCAGATAAAATAAATTGCAAAGAAGTTAAAGGATTAGGAAATATATTTATTGAAAAGGTCTCAATGGAATCGAGAAAATAAGGGCTTAAAGAATCGAGAAAATTCATAGTTATAGAGTTAAAGAATGAGAGAAATACATAGCAAAAATAGGCATAAAAAACTAATGAAAAGCCACGTCGTCCAAAATCCGTCTGTGAGTCTAACATAGGAGCAATAGTACCAATAAATATCTAAGGTTCATTAAACTTCTTAAAACTTGTGAATCTATAGTTTTCCTACTAAACTATGCTTCATTCCCTCCACATAACTCGCCGCAACCCAAGTTCCTCTTTTTATAAAAATGTCCAATTCAAATATGGCCAGTAGAAGTTTTTATTTAAATTGCAGCTTTTTTAATAGTTTTTTTCTTTTTTTGATTTCAATTGTTATTTTCCACTGCTCTAATTTCTTGTTTCTTCTAAGTTAGATTTTCGTTTCGAATGGAAAATAGAATGGCGAATGGAAATCTTTCTTTCAATGTTTCACAGGAAGCTTTTACCTTTCTGCTCTCTTCTGCTCATACAAAAAGCACCTCGCAAGACTTTCATCAGAATCTTATTTAAATTTGAAAATTGAAGCAAAACACAAAATGTATATTGGACCAAAAGCAAAAGAAGGAGTTGGAATTTTTAATAAGAATGAGAGGAAACAAATATATTCGACGTTTTCCATCTTTTCAAAACCTAACCAAAGCTTTCATATGTGGTACAGCAAATATATTTTATATTTATTGTACAAGTCAAACAAAAAGTATTAGGTAGAGAGAATAAAATCAATGTATTTTTGAATGAATGAGTTCAGTAATGACGCAAAATTTAAAATCAATCCGTGGCTTATAAAATAATTTAATTTCTCTAGGGACAAATCTAAATTGCAAAATGATCAAATAGGGGTAGTTAAATTCCTCTGAAACTATAAGTTATTTTGACTAGACACCCTTTTTTCTAGGTGAAAAGTTCTAATTTGAACTAACATGGGATCGCTTAATAGTGGGGAAGAATGTGAAGAACCAAAGAACCAAGTCTCCTAACGCGGTTGCAGAAGATATTTTGCGATGGTTTTATGATAGTTGATTGAACATGTTTTAAAATTGTTGGTATAGGATATAGACCTAAATAAGCCTCTAACTCTACATTTAACGCTTTAGGTATAATTCCATAATAGGATGTATATTAAAGTGAAAAATATTGTAAATACGTAATTAATAACCATTACAAAACTCAAATATTTTAGCTAATTCAAAATGACATGTATAGGGTCTTTCAATAGGGCGCTTGATTTTTAAATGTAAATAAATCAAGTTGTCTGTGATATATGCACTCAATTCATTTTATATTTAAAAAAACATTTTATGGCATTAAGTGTGGAATATGACGTCGTTCAAATGTCCGCCGTGGCTTCGCTTGGTGGAACGTTTTCGGGAGGCCCAACTTTCGATGACTTTGACACCTAAATCTGGTTGAATTTGCTCGATGGTGTTCGTTATGTTGACTTTGAGGACATCAACTGTTTACAGATTATTTGCATAGACCTACAATTTACGGTAGCCCCAAAGAAAGTTGTCTAAGAGCGTTAAATTGCATGATCTCGGTGGCCAGTTGACGTTGCCGCCGCGCGAAATGAGCCTGCCCTGAAATCGCTGGTGTAAAATGTCTATCGTGGCGTGCTCAGTGTGGCACGTAGCGCCGTCCTGTTGAACTACATGACATCAGTGTCCATATTAGGCATATAATCCAGTTGAGGCCACAATAAGTTGCTTATTATTGGTAGGTAGGTCTCGCCGTTGACGGTTATGGCAATCTCATCTGCCCTGAAATCGCTGGTGCAAAATATCTATCGTGGCTTGCGCAGTGTGGCACATAGCGCCGTACTGTTGGAATCACATGTCATCAGTATCCATATCAGGCATATAATCCAGTTGAGGCCACAAGAATTTGCTTATCATCGATCTGTAGGTCTCGCCGTTGACGGTTATGGCAATCCCATCTTCGTTCTCAAAAAAATACGGACCAATGATTCCGTTAGACGAAAATCCGCACCAAACAGTGACTTTTTCGGATGCAATTGGTGCTGGTATATCTCATATGGATTGTTTTCGTCCCAAATCAAACAATTTTGCTTGTTCACAAATCCATTCATCCAAAAATGGGCCTCGTCGCTGAAGATGATAGAAATACGTAATGAGCGGAACGTTTGTCGAACGGAGCACTGATTTTGATAATAACATTAGATGATTTGCACACACTGTTTAACGCTATAACTTTCCATCGTGACTTGCCAAGTACTACTAAACAGTTCATAGTGAGGTTGCCAGATGTCGCTTTAACAACTTGGCCACTATCGCCTGACAAAGCTCAAGCGTCTTTGTTGAAAGACCCTTTACTAATTAAAACCTAATGATACCTAATTACATAGAAGAAAAAACATCATTAATATAAATGCCGTTGAGCCTGAAACAAATATATAAAACTTCCGCATATAGAGCCATACTATAAAGGCAAGCAGATCAAATTACTTAATAAACCGTTGAATAGAAGATATTTAGTGTTCTGTAGAGAAAACTACGTAAAATAGAACACCATTATTGCATATATTCATTCTTATGGTGCACCCGAACATAATTAAAGTAAATATAAGGCAGCTAATTCTTACTAATCTGGGAGAAAATTAACTTATTTTAGTTGTTAAAACTTTAAAAATGCCAGAGGATAATTTAAACGTTAAAAGAGAATCAATTAAGGTATATTAAATGGCTTGTCTTTCAATGTTATCACCAGATCCTTATGCAAAAATTGCTTTATTTCTATTTGCCTGGTAGTGCTCTTCCTAGTTATATAATTCTTCTAACCATACGTTCAATTAGGCAGAAGAAAAGTCATATATAGAGCGAATGGTAACATAAAAGCACGTGTTAAATCTGCCTTAATTTGTTTCTTCCCCACATTTTATTTATTATATGGAAACTATATAAACTTTACTGTATACAATTTATTTTATTCACAGGCTGATGTCAATTAGCCTCCTTAGAATTGCTTTAATTGGGTTCTTTTGCACAAAAAAATGTTTTTTTTTTCATTCTTTCTTTCTACAGCTGAAAAGTAAAACAAAAGATCTCGAAACTTGTTTTGTTTAAAAAAAAACTATGGGTTAATTGCTTTTATTAATTCGTATAAATATTTATTGTTTTTATTAATGAAAAAATTAAATTGTACCTTCCATAAATTTGTATGATTGGTTAGAGGAATCATCTGGTTGAGAGCAAATTATTTGAAAGTTTCTTTCAAAATTTTAAGTTTAATATAAATTAAAACTAGAAACATATGGTGCCTCTACAGATAAACAATAAGTTGCAGTTAAAATAAAAGTAAGAAGAAAATAGACATATCTAAACAAATCGAGCTGCAAGAATTTGCTAATACAACCTAATTAACATTAAAAACATTGACATACTAAGAAACAGTTTGTTTCCAAATTTTAATTAAATTCCTTTGCTTACCTGCTAATTGACTGCCACGCCGTGGCATTCCAGTAAATCACACACAATATTGGATTAGAAAAATATTATCACAAAGAGAAACCTTTTATTGAGGTTTAGCGTTTTTTATGGTCCAACGAATATATCTAGAAAGTCAAAGGATTCGAATCTATTGCACTTATGTTGGAAGAAAACTGTGGAATAGAATGGATATACAGAATTGTAAAAAATTCTGGACACCGCAGGATCTGATATCCTGTATTCCCATTATTTGAATGAGGTTTCAGAGATCAACAAGAGCTTGCAGTGTATTATGAGTAAGGGCATGTTACATAGAAGTACAAAAGAACCTATGTAATAGGATTAATTTACATGGTTGTAATTTGAATTGATGGTGTTAGAAAGAAACCTGTATGGAATCCACAAGAGGACTTAAAATCCGTTGACGTTAAAATCATGTAAATAATAAAAACCCAGCATAAAGTATGATATAAGCTATGAAGATTTGTTCAAATCGGCCAAAAGAGAAAATCACAAATTATGACAAAATTCACTGAACAATCAATTAAAACATTGTATTACCAGAGTTAGATTATTTCTAAATTAATTATTTCAGCTATTTTTATTTAAGTTTTCATTTTATTACCGCTGCTACGAAACTTCAGTATATTCACGTTCCATGATAATTTTCATAAGTCGTATCATTTTTCAACCCTATTCAATCTTTTGCCAATTTATTGGCGAGAGAAATTTTGGGCTTTGGTTCTGCAGCATAAAAGAAATCGCAGGGATTTCGAAACAACTTTGGGGTGTTTACAAAAAGACTGGTGGGGGGCAAAAGGTCAATAAAAGGACGTAAATAAAATTCATTTAAGGAGAGAAAATAACTCAAGTCTCCCAAGGAGTGACAGATTTAATTGACACTAGTATTTAAGAACCTAATCCTATCTTATCTTACCTGGGCTTGTTGGATTTTGTTATTTTCGTGTATGAATGGCTAAGCCGAGTATAAGATTCTGACTATTAAGCCACTGGATACAGCCAGGCTTTTCAAATTAGTTGATATGAGTGTTTTGTCTCTTTATTAGTTATTGTGCACTAATTTTAATAATGCACTCACCAGTTATGGTATCGAAAATTAATAAGATTTAAAATTTCATTTTTATTATCCTCAGTCTTCCCTACTATTCTCCTTTTCTATTTATCTTCCATCTTTTTAATCTCTCTACTATGTTTTCTTAACTGAGTCAAAATGTCTACTTTATTCATACGATTTCTTCCCCTTTATCATATATAGATAATATTATTTATCTAGTAAGATAAAAATGGAGAAAGAGGAACTATGTCGATAGAAGTGGAATACATCTATCATAAATTTTGTTAATTATCATTGAAAATGGTTTTAAATAAATAAGAATAGATTATACAAACTCAAAGTTTATTTCCTTTTATAAATGAGAATGAAACTAAAACCTTAGTTATTAAAAACCCTGCTATGAACTTTAGAAGAAAGTTCAACCTAAATTCATCAGGTCGAATAATATTTTTTGAGTTTATTCATATATTGCCGATATCAAGAAGAACAAGAACGTCCTAAATCGAAAGCCAATTTCCTTAACTCTTCGAACTTTTGTTGTGATAGGAATTCCCGCTGCTACCATAACGTCAAGAATCGGTCCATATCTGTGCATTTACTTCTAGAAATTGTACTAAAAACTTTTTTTATTTCTTGCAAATTTGCATCCTAGTACTAACATAATTATTTGATTAATAGTAGATTTGGTAGATGGAACTAATGTTGATAATAGGGCATTATCTAATTTAGTAGTTAGAGTATTCTTATTTTTAGGTAGGATTAAATCAAATGACAATCAATGTGATATTCATTTTAATAAACACATATTTTCCGCGTGAAAAGTAACATCATACCAGATGTTAGTTATGAACTCCCACGATGCCGAAAACGTTGTAGGAACTTTTCTTCCAAAGGACATAAATGTGTACCATAATGATATTCTTTCAGGTCTGTTAAGAGTCGAATGAAAAGAGCTTTGTTTACTACAAGGGTTTAACTCACTTCCTTACCTTCCATGGCACTCCACGGAGTGCCAGGGTTGGTTTGGCGAGCAGGCGGTCGGCCGATCTTTTTTTTTTCTTTCACTTTTTACCTTCCATTTATTTTATTTTTTATTTCATTTATTTTTTTCTCTGACGCTGAGGTTAACTATCTCCATGTTTTGATGGAGAGTAGTGAAGGGGAAGATTGATATTTAGGTCATTCAGTAAATCAAATAAATTAGCCATATATAATTACTCTCTACGTGGAAAAGTTAAAGTACCTGTAATAGCTTAGGTTTTAGCAAAAAAAACCTTCCTCTAATTATTATAATTTTATGTTAAAAAACTTATAATTTGCATTCATTTTATTCAGACCTGCGTGATAAGAAACCATAGTAAGGAAAGAGGAATTTTCACTTGAGAGATGAATTTAAAAATAAAATAAACTAAAAAATAGAGACAAATTAGACAATGGCAAGTTATTGTAAGAAAACATCAGAAATGAGAAGTTATGATGTAGCAAACCTCATCCACGCAAGAGGGAAGCCTTTTATAAGGAATAGCGAGAGAAACCCATAAGAAGAATTTGAGAGCATAAATTCGTGACATTCATCGATTTAGAATGTCGCCATTGTTAAATGAACGTATAAAACTTCAGTCTCTGTTCTCTGTTAAGAAATAGGCCACTTTCAAGAGCATTATTCCATCTCAAAAAGACTCATATCATAGAAAAGAGCTTAAATCTATCCCTCTCCTTCCCCCTCCGGATTCTTTCATCTCAAGAGAGTGTTATTTTTGTTTTCCTCCATTTGAGGAAAAGAAATGTTCCAACATAGATTAATTTACTCATTTTACATCTCCAAATTCTTTTTAATGTTATTTCAAACCACTTTTGTGCATAAAAGAAAAGATAACGCGATCGCACCAAATGGTCTACCAGAAGAATCGATAAGAACAGTCTAACTGAAACCTAGGTCCGAGAATCGCTCTTTGCCCTTGATTGGCATGGTGCCAAATTCAGCGTTAGGGGGGATGGAGGCCTGAGAGAAAGCTGCACTGGTTGGCTGAATCGAGTAAAGGGGAAAGGGGAAGCAAAGAAGAAAAGTAGGAAGGGAACGCCAAAAAACAGAGCTAGGGTTCTAAATACGGTAAATAAGAGAATCATGGCTGAGATAAAATTTTGAAAGTGGTATATAAATATATATATATATATATATATATATATATATATATATATATATATATATATTTAGATATGGGGAAAGTGATGCACAAAAACAAGAAAGCATAGCTCTTACTGGAGATGACCCTGATAAAAGCCAAGAGAAAAAAACACGCCACCCCGACAAGGGTTCGAAGCTCAAATCTATGGTTATCTAGACCAGTCCTCTCCCGACTGAGCTAACGCAACCAAAGAGCAAGGCATCGCATTTTATCAATTTTACTTCTTCGTTTACACTTAAAAAGACCACTGCTCAAAAGAAACTCTACATTTATAGTGGATGCGTGCTAGTTTGCGCGCCACTCACACAGGCCGATCGTTTTCGTCGCATAAAGAAGATATACTTGCATTTTCGTTTTCATCCTCTCCATCCTACAGACAGAGTTTCATTTGGGCCGTGCCTTGCTCCTTGGTCCCGTTGGCAGAGTTGATAGACAATTGGTCTAGATAACCAGAAGTCTGAGGTTCGAGTCCTTGCCGAGACGACGTATTTTTTCACTTCCCACACATTTCCTTTATCAATCGGTTTAAGCTTTCAGGTGGATGCGTGCTAGTTTGCGGGCCAGCCACACAGGCCGATAGTTTTGGGTCGCGTAAAAAAGGGATGCGTGCATTTCCGTTTTCATATATATATATATATATATATATATATATATATATATATATATATATATATATATATATATATATATATATTATATATATATATATATATATATATATATATATATATATATATATATATATATATATATATATATATAACAAGCATTGAGTTTTCGAGAGTATAACAATAAATTTGAAATCAAATCTAGTAAAGGAGAAAGCGAAATACCAAATAACAGCAAAAAGCCCGAAGTACTTACTTCATTAAATATATCTTCCCCATGTCAAAATTTAAGCTGTCAAATTTTTAAATATAAATACTTCGAAAATTTACAACTGTTTGTCTCTTGACCATCTTTAATAATTTTCACCCAGTGAGGGTGAAGGTTCTTATCTCTCTTTCACGACGAGATTCAAGTTTAATCCTCGATAACAAACAGATTTTTACTTCGTTCCCTAATACTATTACAAAATTAATTATATAGAAAATTACTTCGTCGCAAAAAGTCAGTGGCTGTACTCATGCGTTGGACTGCATTTTGGGCCGTGAAACATATATAGGTGAAACGATGGATATAACGGACTTATTTACCACTATAAATATGATGTTAGGATGTATTGAGAAGGTATTTATGTGGTCAAGCATATATTCGAAAATGCTCATCAGAATGGTTTTAATAGGGTTAAAATTATTAAAAAGGTTCAAGAGACAAACATTTGTAAACTTTTAAAAGTGTTTTATATCAATAATTTAGACATCTTAAATGAATACAAAGGAAAGCCTGAGTTTAGCAAAGGATTAAAGAGTGGTGGTTTTATCGGAGGTATCATTAGTGAAATGAGTGCATTGTTTTTTGTTGTTATTGGGTTTATATCGGATGGCCCTCAACTATGAATCATTTTTAAAATATTTGTATCTCAGTAAGCTCTTTCATATTCATGACAATTTCCATATTAAAAATACTTTAAATCTTCCTTTTTCGAATGCATAAAACGTAATTTAGATACCTTTTATAGTTTCTTTCACTTTATTGTGCAATATCTTACAGGAATTTTCACGTTTTTAAAAAAAGACTACAAAATGAACATGTCATATTATGCATATCGTTATTTACAGTTCCTCAGTACCCATATTGACGTCGTCAGAAGAAGATCGTATTCTCATTAAAGCTTGGTACTATTAAAAGAGATGAAAGACTGGTAGAGTATTGCGAGAATTTCCTGGAAAAATGTTGAAAAAACTATTAAAAAGGATTCGCAAAAACGAGAAGCACTAACAGACAGCCATGAAGTGGTAGACCTAAAACAGCTTCAGAATCTTGAATTGTGAATTACATTAACGATAACATATGCATTAAAGAAGATAAATCAGGAAGTCATTAATCGCAAAGAAAAATTGCTAAAAACTTGAATATTAGAAGGAATTATGTACACCGAATAATTATGATACAAAATCTAATGGCCTTCAAAATAATAGTATCTTTTAAAAATAATGGCACTTTTAAGGTTAAAAGCAAAATAAGATGCAGATATTTACTTGATAACTTTTCTGTCACTGATATTAAAAACATTGTCTTCACGGATGAAAAAGATTTCACTTTAGAAATTCCGCGAAACCGCCAACATGATTTTGTCTACGTGCGTAGTAAAAAGTGTAACATTCCCATAAACAGAGTGCATCATGAAGCTTTAAGATTTTCCAAATAGGTTATGATATCTGCAGGGGTCTCTTGGAATGACAAAACAGATATTAATTTTATAAATACTAAAAAGACAAAAGTGAATTCTGCTAATTACATTTAACTCCTGAAAACAAAGTTTCTGTCTGATTGTCGTTGCCTGTATCAAGAAAATTACTTTATTTTGCAACAAGATGGCGCACCTTCGCATATAGGCCACGCCACACACTCGTTTCTAATTATCAATACGCGAAGATTAATAACGAAAAATGAGTGGCCACCGCAAAGTCCAGATTACACCCCCATGAATTACCTAATTTGAGAGTTACTAAAAGAAAAGGTTTACCGAGGTCGGAAAGAAAAGTTCACTTAACTGGAATTGAGAGGCAAAATACGTCAATCTTGGCATTAATGAAGTCAAAAATAGTTTTTGTTTATAGAAAAAAGATTCAGATTAGTGACTAATCAAAGTGGCTGTCCAATCGGCCATTTACTGTAGATACGTTAAATTTCTGAATATTTAGTTCTTTACACTCGATGTTCGATTATTTGACGCATGTTGGCATTTTTTTGAATGGCAAGAAAACTATAAAAGTTTTCTAAATTCTGATTTTTAATTCTTAAAAGGAAGATTGACTGTATCTTGCATCTAAAAATGTTCATGAATAGGAAGGAGGTTACTGAGATATTAAGTTTTAAAAGGCGTCATTTTGGGGTGGTCACCCGATATATCATTCTCCTTTATTTCAGTAATGTTTAGATTTGCGTAAAGAGTAGATGTTTTGTTATAGTCTCGAAACCTCGCTGTTTGTTTTATTTCAAAAGATTTGCTGAATATGCTAGAGTTATTACAGTATGTTTTTATATTTAATAAAGAGATACAGACTGCATAGGCATTCGTCTAATTTATTAATACACGAACATTTCGGTTGCTAGCCTCATCATCAGGTTATTTGAAAATAATACAATAACAGCTACTTTAAGGCAATACAATTTATTTATTATTTAATCAGAAATTTCATATTTTGTTAGTAAAGAAGAATAAAAGGGATGGTAATTTAACCGAGCAACGGAACAAATTATATTTGCTAATAAAGATGGGTTTAGCTAGGAAAATGTAAAGGTTATTTCCAGAATTACAAGTACCAGAATGAAGTATTATAGTAGACTGGTCGTTTTTATCTAGTAGTAAGCTTGTGCTGCATAAGCTTACAGCGTGCTATTCAACTCTCAAATTAAGATTTAGGCTCCTGGAGCGAGATAATTTAATGCGTACGATATACACTTGAATTGGTGTATAAGAGAAGAACGATAAGTAATTGAAAGGGTGTATTTTTAATGAAAGAGTGAGCCGATTGTATAGCTATTCAGTGGGATTCGTTTGCCATTTTCAAGGACAGGGGACCAAAGCATACTAAACTGCACCAACTTGCGTGCTCATTTGCATAAATTTAAGAAATATGTAAAAACTGTGCATGCTTACCTCTAACACCAAATTTATTTGAACACGATGCTTCCTAATTAAGTCACATCGATTGTTTATGTAAATTCTACGTTGTAAGATGCATTGACTCTGAACTAAAACATTTGAGGCAACTTTCGCATCATTCGATATAAGCACGACTTTTACAGGGTATCCTAAAGTCTAGGCACAGGCGAAATTCCTCTTTTCACTAAATATTATTTGAACTATATTGTAGTCAATTTGAACTACATTTTAACTAACATTTGAGATAATAAAAGAATTCCCTGTTTTGTGCACTATTAGATTAAAAAATAAATACAGTAATAATAAGACCAGTAAAATTACTTCGTAGACAAAATGTTATATTTTACGACTATATATAACAAATATATCAATGCTTAACCAAAAAATAAATAAGTAAGACCATTAAAAACAAGAATCTCTGTTTGGAAAGAAAGCAAGTAAGAAACGAGAGAAGGCAGAAAAATATCTATATTTTCGTTGATATGAGAGGCAATTAAATACATTATTTATTTTCGAAATGATACAACCCTAAATATGAAAAAGATAAGAGAGCGTTGAGAAATAATAGAAAAATTAAAAAATGAGAGAACTGTAAACTATAAATAGCTGAGAGGAGGATTATAAATATCTATCCTTAGTTAATTGGCTGCAGCCACCAAGGATCCTTCTTTAGCAACCTACCCTAACCATCTTTCGATAATTAGGCATGGAGTTACTAATCCACAATCTCCTCACGTAAAGTGTGGCTCCACTCCCTTGAAATATGATTGATGGCAACTGGTTCGTTAGTGGCAAAACACATTAATATCATTTTGCTTTACTTTACTCACACATCAAGGACTGGCCTCTGGTAACCATGAGCTTTCTAATGATTATGATACTAATCTTGATGTATATTTCAATAACAGTTTGAATTAACCTAATAAAGGTAGGTAGGCATAGCGCCATTACTAATAATTAGATTCTTTCCATTTCTGATCAATATGATATAGACATAAGTTGCTGATATTTGTATATATAGCATTATTTTTTTCAATTATTAATTAGCATATATAAAGAGTTGCTGATTAGTTAGATTTATAAACGATAATTACTCACAATTCCATGTTAGCAATACATAAGATTAATTTGTCTCATTAAATAAGCTTGTCCCCTTCAAAGAAACATTAGCTTTGAAAAAAATGAACTCAATCTTGGCTAATCCTTGGTTACTGAAAATAAAAGTAATGTTAATTTAAGGTGAGTTATAATTTTCAAGATACAGTACAGTGTAAGTACGAGTATTTACGGTACGTGTACATGTGTACGACATATACCAGACTTACTTGCCTGCAGTATGGTTTTAGCTGTTGGACGATACGGTGGTGTAGTGTATTTTCGTGTACTATTGTTTATTTTAGTCCAATTAACTAATTATTTTTATTTTTGTTCTATATTCATCTTAATTATGTTAATAAACGAATAAATTCTGCTATATTTGTGGTAAAATGATTTAAGCATCATAAATGTACATATATATGATGATTAGAAAAACCAACAACCTTTGCTTCGGATCAAAAATTTACGATCAGATCAAAACGTGAAGCCCTTGTAAAATAAATTTTCAACAGTTGTTTAACAGGAGAAGTAATGTATACTCAACGCTCTGCCAATCCAATGACTTGATTTAAGCATCATAAATGTACATATATATGATAATTAGAAAAACCAACAACCTTTGCTTCGGATCAAAAATTTTCTATCAGATCAAAACGTGAAGCCCTTGTAAAATAAACTTTCAACAGTTGTTTAACAGGAGAAGTAATGTTTACTCGTTGCTCTGCCAATGACTTGTAAAGAGCTAACATATTCGTAACAATATACTAATTGCTAGTTAAAATGATGCCTCCAATTGTGAAGTGTTTGCCAAAGAAGGAGAGCCAGACTGTGCTGCATCCAAATTTTCTAACACCTCTTCCCCCAGTATCCTATAGTTAAAAGCTACCTGATCCTTATGATTAGAAGAAGAAGAGAGTTCTAATCCTAGGCCATCAATGTAATGAGATCCAAATTTGAGCCATCTTCCTCCTCTGTACTATACCTCATAACTAAAAGTGAACTGAATGATCTTGTCAGATATTTAGAACTAACTAAATTATAAGGCTGAATTTTTAGGTTCCAATCTAGAGCCTTGTAATATCTTAGCAGCTGGTGTTAAGGTTTTTACTTTCCGTGAGCGTCATGCAAATTTGAAATATATTTTCTCATAAAAGGTGACCTTGTGACCTGCAATAATATCAATGAGCTAATGCTAGCTCTCAATAGCGTTCATGATCCATGTGACAGATGGTTGTTTAGAGATTCGTTCAAGATAATTTTTAAAGCAGTTCTGGTGCATCGTGAAAATCATTTTGCATCAATTTCATTGGTTTATGGAGTCCATATGAAGAAACCTTATAGCATTTTGCGCTAGGTTCAGGGTGCTTATAGTATGATCAAAATCAGTGGTAGCTCTGTTGCGACTTAAAAGTTTCTAATCTCATGGGTGTTTTGAAAGTTAAATAAAAAGTTACCTTTGTTTTCTTTGAAAAACAAAAGTAATGACCACTCCGTCCGACATTGTAGCGTTCAACAACCACCGCTTGTTAATTTAAGAAACGTTACGATACCAACCTCACAAATATAACTGGACTTAATATTACGAATTTCTGAAGGACAGGTAAAAAAAAGCGACAACTTTTAATTACTTTGTGTGCTAGGATAAAGGAAGGTATATTTATCGATTGTCAGATTCAAGAAAATCTTCGAGATAATAAATTTGATCTTGTCATGAGTGGTAAGAAGAAGAAAGCGTGGAAAACCTTTATCTTGATATCAGACAGATTTCTTGGAACGAATAAATGAATAACTAGGTAGAGTTGGTGGCAAACCTCATCAAAGCATATAAATAAATAGGATATAGCATGCCACTTAAGCTGTATATTTTGCACTTGAAACTTGATTTTGTTCAACATACGAGTAACTGCGGAAACATGAGATTAAGAAAAATGAAGTCCATCATAGCTTGCATATTACTGCTGGACAGTTACTAGAAATTATCCATTCTGTGCCTTTGCACGACAACCAAAACACGTAATAACTTCAAATAAGCATTGTACTTATAAAGCAAGTCGAATAAGTGTTACATATAAATAATATACCAGATGAGTTATTGGACTACGCATACTCATTAATATATATATATATATATATATATATATATATAATTACTAGTATATTGCAATAAATCCAATGAAGAGGCAAAAAGCACCAGGTGAGCAAATCACTTCGGACTTTCTGAAAGATTGTGTTGATGTGTTGATGTCATAGTAGACAAACTAGCTTGCCTTTTAAAAAATGTCTAACACATCAAAAATATGTTATTTTCAGATGATACCTTACTCATAGCTGACAACATAGGAAAAAATTAAACAAAGATTCAAGAACTATGTAAGAAAAATTTGGCATACAAATAAATCTTGAAAAACAAAATTCATGACAAACCTACGAAAGAACGACACGATAGTCATTACAAATGGCAACGAGGAAATTGAAATGATAGACGAATATATATCTAGGCCAATAGATTACAATATCACCGGGAAAAGATCAAGAAGTACAACGCATAATCCCTCTAAACATGAACGCTTTTGCAATGGCAATCATCAACTTCAAATGCAAAATCTTATGTGCCAGAAAAGAAAAGAATACAACCATTGCATAGTCACAATTCTGACTTGTAGAGCAGAAACTTGGAACCTGAACGAAAAACTTACATTAAAACTTGAATAAACTCAAAGAGCACATGATCGCATTCTAATTTAACGTGGCAGTAAATTAGCCACTTGGATACGTCATCAAACCAAACGTGAGGATATAGTGGAAGCTATAAGAAACATGAAATGGAGCTGGACAGGCCATGTGGCAAGATTCCAAGAAGATAGATAGACCATAAAAAATACCGATTGGATTCCACTTGATAAAAGAAGAACAGAAAGAAGATGCAAAACAAGATGGAGAGATGATCTTGAAAAAAAATATGCCAAAAATTGGAAACAAATTGCACAAGAGCGCCAAAAATTCATAAAATTATTAAGGTAAATACCTAAAGTAATAAATTACTAGTATAGTTAATCTTTATCAAATATACTTCGCACCAAACAATAAAAACATTAGAATTCATTATATATTATGAACACGCTTGGCCAAAAGTATGAGACACCACTCATAAATTAATATAATATTCATTTTGCAAATGAGTTCAAAGATTTTGTTAATATGCTTGAATTACTTATCATTTTACTGATATGAGTGTAAGTAATAAAATTGTATGTTTTGTAAAATCAGAATTTAGGATATATTTCTTAAATTTCAGCTTATATTTATAATTATTGTGTATTCAATATTATTAACTAATGTAACTAAAACTAAGAAATTTACAGAAGTACAAATCCAAATTCTCGAAACCAAAAGTTATCACAGGTAGAAATTAATATCACAGGTAGAAACCACTATAGACAATAACACGAGACCAAAAGCTTTGTATCAAGAAAATGAAGTGCCAGAAAACCTCTTATAACATCTAGATTACAAAGGTGTATTTCCTGTTATGAAAATATTAATAGTTTTAAATTTAGGTTTTGTTAGGTAAAATTATGTTTGGAATACTTTCTCTGATATTTTTATGAATTTCACCTCCAATAAAACTTATAATGGTAATTCCAAATATTTATTTTGCTTTAGGTTAGGTAAGGTTTGGCGAAGTTTTTCTGATCATTTGGTAAATTTCTCCTTTAATGCAATTTCCTATGCTGATTGAAAATGTGCCTATTAGATTAATGCTTAAACTTCGAAATAAAGTGTAGAATTATCTTAAATTGATCTGTATTTTTGTATTTTCTACGCCATGCGAATTCACACAAAGAAGTTGACTCTCCCAATTGCAGGAATCCAGCTTCGGTTAACTAAAGTTTCCAATCGACTTCAACTTTATTCTAGAAGGAATTTTGTATCTTTTATATATTTGGTGCACTTTCTTAGATCTTTTGTTTAACTAATAATTTCTCCAAAATAACAAATACATACTTGAAATCAGCCTAAGAGACAACATTAATAGAAAAATTTACAAAACTCGAAGAATAAAACTGAACCTAACCTAACTTAACTTTACTACAAATAATTTCCTCCCCCCTAAACATAAATTCTCTAAAATAACAAAGGCATATTCAAATTCAGCGTAAGAAATTGCATTTAAGGTGGAATTTACAAAAAGATCATGAAAAGTTTATCAAACCTTAACTAACCTAACCTAACTTAAAAAAAATGAATTCCCCTGAAAGTGAAATACATATTTAGAATCAAAGTAAAAAGGTGCATTAATGCTAAGAATGATAAAATGATCAGCAAAACTACATAAAACCTAATTTAACCTTGAATCTAATATTTTTTCCAGAAAAAAGAAAGGCAAATTTTGAATCAGGGTAGAAAATTGTATTAGTAATGAAATTGACAAAAACATCAGAGGAACTACGTTAAACCTAACCTTACCAAATATTAAATAATTTTTTGCATCAGGGTAATAAATTACATTATTTGTGAAATTTCCAAAAGGATCGGAGAAATTACACCAAACCCAAAAGGTTCCTAACATTAATTTATCTCTTTTCAATCAAGAAGACATTCAAACAAGTCAATAATTTCTTGTATGCTTAACAATAATAATTATTTATATTTCAATTAAAAGCCCATTGAGTTTACGTGATTCATACATTTTATGCATAACGGAAATTTCTGAAATTTACATTAAAATAATTGGTAACTAAAGTCTCCAACCTGTTTTATCACATTTTCTAATTATTGGAGATCTATAATAAGCTTTTTAAATTTACTTATTCCTCTTTTTAAGCCTAAAATTTATTTGTTTCATCTAAATCTCGAAGATATTTAATTAAAATTGCCTGATTTATTCGAGATTGCGACTAAATGGAATCAAGTTAGCCCTGGGGCAAAGGAACCTTTCTTTATCTTGTAATACGAGGGGTGGCCGGAGTTATCTAACTCTTAATTCTTTTCTTGCCACTCTATTTCTCTCCCTCTCTTTCACACTCTCCTACTCCCCACTCTCTATCTTCATTTCTATCTCTCTCTCTACTCTCTCTCTGACTCTCACTCTACTTCTCTCTCTCTATTTCGCACCATGGCCAATGATACATTCCCACTTGCAGCTTTCTAGAGGAGGGTCATTAATGGCCTGTGGCGCCCAATTTTAAGGAAACACAGAGATAAGCATCTAATTGGCTCTATTAAATCTTGAAGTTGGGCACACAAATCGAACATTGAAATAATATGCAATCTTGTAACAATTAACTTATGTAAAACAAAGCAAATACTTGTAAATAATGTTAAATTGCATTTTAATAGTTATCAATGCAAAGTAGAATATATTCTAATGAGGCAAGTGAAATTATTCTGTTTTCATGTTAATATACAAACATCCACACATTAGGAAACAGATGCGAGCCGAAAGTCTGGCTATAGAGATAACGGAGACAGTGGAAAACAGCTGTGCACACATAGAACGGAATCTGATCTAACTGGCCAGAATTTACATAAGGCTGTAAAAAGTCGAAAGCAATCTTGCTATGGATGTCGGCTTGAAAAGCCAGGTCAGGTGTCCAAATAAAAATAGTCTTTTGGTGCACACGTACTTACAATGAAAATGCACATACCCTTTGACTCTCTCTACTTGGAAGTCGTAGTAGAGAAGACACGTACATACTTTTAAACCGACAAACTCCGCCCCACGTTCAGATTTAAATAAGAGAAGTCACGCCCGCTTACTTGGCGTTAGTATAAATAGACGAACAGAAACATTCTTATTGTAGGTTAACACACGTACCTATCTCCACAGGCGCCGCACCTAGGATCAGCGATCCTGGTAAAGCGCTCTATACACCACTTCCTAATCCAAACACAAGATGACTCTTTTCTAGCCTGCAAGGTACAGACAAGATCGGGCGTTATCTTAGTGGCCACACACTACAGACCACCACGCCTACAATTAAGCATAGAAGTCCCACTCCGGGCTCTATCAAACCACAACCTTCCTATCTTTTTTGCGGGGGACCTCAATTCCTATCACCCAACAATCCTTTCAAACACTACGAATGAAGCAGGAAGGTACTTGGCCGGTACCTTGCAGCGATATCGCTACGATAACATCGGCCCGGTCTTCCTGCATTATTCGGTACTCGTAGAGGTACCACGTCTCTTGACTTGGTCTTCCGCCACGACTACGCTACACGCTTTTACACGCACATCTCACCGGGTCCCTACGTACTTTCTGACCACATACCGATATGCCTTATATATCCACATCTCTCATACTCATACGCACACGACCTCTCTTCAACTACAAAAACACGAACTGGGAAGAGTTCAAGAGACAGATAACAGATAACACGCCAAAAAACCTTGACCTGGACCACACCAATCCAGACATGTTAGATGACCACTGATGCTCAATTAAAAACACTATAACCACTGCACGCGACCTACACTCACCACATAAAACCTACACTTGCATAAATAATTTTACATTTTCCATACACACTCAGAGACTGATGGCACAGTGCAATAATCACTACACTAGAAGCCAACGACAACACAATATCAATCCCTTACGTGCCCGCATCCAACAGTGTGTGCAGCAAGATAGGAACTGGCAGTGGCATGAGGTCGTCCGCATCGCGGAAGGCACCCGCTGCACTAACCCTTTCTTCTTCTGGCGGCACGTACAAAGGTTGATAAGCACTGACTCACCCAAACCCATCACCCTCCAAGTAAACAACCAAGCACTTACAGATACTAACATCATCCTCGACGTATTTAGGTCCCACTGGGACACAGTACATACACATAACCCAGCTAAACCACACGCGCGGGAGCACTTGCAGGTAGTCTAGGAGTGGTGTTGGGCCCAAGCTCACGAGCTAAGGCCCGCCCCCTTGATACGAAGCGAGCTGCTCGACTACATATCCACACTGACCACTCCCATCACCATCGAGGAAACAAAACCCTACATTAAAACAACACGTAAACGTGCCCGCTACCCCTCCGGGCTACCAGCCACACTAATAGACAACCTCCTCGTAAACATATACCCCACACTTACACACCTATTTAATGCTTCACTAGCTTCAGGCCACTTTACTAAAATATTAAGTCTCTCACAACATACTTCTACAAAAAACGAACAAAGACCCCAAACACCCAAACAATTACTGGCCTATTGCTCCATTAGAGCACCTAGGCAAAATACTCGAACGCACGATTAACTGCTGCCTACGGGAATACCTGAAAGAGAGGGACTGGTTCTCCCCCCCCCCAATATCGGTTGAGGAGAGGCCGGTCCACTCAGGCGGCCGTGACAATCGTTCATGACAGAATACAGAAAAAACGCAAGGTAAATCAAAAGAGGCTCTGCATCAGCAAGGACTTAGAGAAGACCTTTGATAAAGTCTAGCACGAGGGACTCCGTTGAAAACTCGCCAACAATACGGAGTTACCTCTCTGCACCGGAAGGCTCCTCTCGCACTACCTTACTAAACGGAGATGCCACATAAAATACAACAATACCCTCTCACAACCCTATACACCACGCTCAGGCGTTCCCCAAGGAAGCGTACTGGCACCCACATATACATCATGTACACAAACGACACTCCACACCCAGCCGAAAACTGCTGTCACACATACACAGTGTTCTACGCCAATGACGAGACCATTCTCGTCAGCAGCCGTGAAACAGAAGAAATCGCGCTACACGCACAAAGAATACTAGATGCTAAGACAGATTACGAGGATAAATTGTTGATTACCACGAATCCTCAGAAGACACAGATGACACTCTACGGCGCAAGAGATCACTTCATGCACAACCCTACAAATCACACACACCAGACATGAACCATCTAAACCCAACAAGACTCGAATACACACAACACACAAAAATCCTTGAAGTAACTTTTGACCAGACCCTCAGGTTCAATATACACCAGGAAATAACACAAGCAAGAGCCTCACTTACAAACACATCGCTGCGTAGGTTCTACCCTGCGGGGAAAAAACTAGAGTTACATCTATACAAAACACTCGTGCGACCTATTCTTACGTACGCCCCACTGTCACTCGTAGCCGCGAGTGACACGTGGCAGCAAAAGACTCAGTGCATACAGAACTCAGCTCTTAAGCGCACTTGATGCTCTCCCCTGTACACGAGTATGGCCACACTACACGACAACAACAAATTAGCACCCCTTAACACATATGCTTACACCAGACTAACAAAACGATTCGGGAAAATTCCCAGAGACCCATTATACACCGCACTGCATGTAAGACGGTATGCGATGGCACTGCGATACACCGCGGCCCATGACGACCCGCAACCCATACCGTTCTTCGCATAAACTAAAGGCATCATGAATAACGCGTTTCCGACTAAGCAGACACGCTCTCCTTCCTAACCAACCTCCGACCCTTGTTCAGTCACGGACACCTCGAGACTAACCCAACCACACCACGCATCGGTGTCTAGCCACCGACCTATCAACTCTTCCTATCCCATCTCGCAACCTTTTCCTCTACGACTGCCTGTTTACCTGTATTACACAGTGATCCCTTTTTGTCCTTTTTATACACAAAATAAATTAATGAATTCCTATTATTATTCTCATTCCGATTATTATATTGGTAGCAGTATTATTTTTATTAGCATCACAATTCCGTACCACGTCCTCAATTCGTCGGTCTATAGTCCCAACAATCTCACGCAGAACGAGACTTACAGGAAACACTGAACATTAACACTGATAGTCAGCCAAAGACGCGAGAGCACAAACGAACCACGGAAAACTCGACTCTTCCACTTGCCTGAATTGAGGTAGGCCTAAGACAAGATTAAAGCCTACAAAACCGTCTTCAGAGTCCTTCTTTCTTCGAAGCAACAACTACGTTACGAATCGAACTCAGCCAAAAGAACACTTTATAGTTAGACCAAACTCGATTGTAAGGCCGCCTTAGCCGCCTTAGCCCGACCTCAATAAACTGGTCACCCATCCTCACCACAAACTGGTAACCATCCTATATGGCTTCTTTTAGGTCGTCCGCTGGGTTAGTGCAGGATTAAAACCACTGCCTTTCAGTAAGAAATTGAACTACATTTTCTTGTCTGCATTGCAATACATGTCAGGTGAACGGATTTATGTGTACTACCATTAATTATGTTCTCTTTTACTTAATCCTAGTCAAATTTTCCCTTGGCGATATCTAAGTACAGATGTATGTCATTTCCATTTCGGAAAGCGATTACTTGTAAAACATTTCATTCATATTTGATTTAAGAGAACCTGATCTCAAGGAAATAGTATTTAGCCAAGCCATTTACGGTCCACTGTTTTCATGCCCTCCGATTCACATTGACGGCGCCTGTTTTTTCGGCTTGACTCACAAAGTCGTAAGGGCAAGCGCTAACTCGCATGCCTTCAAATTCATAGTTAATATGCTACATTAATTGCATTGTTGCCCCAATTTAATTTTTCTTCTACTGTCCGATCAATCAGGTGAAGATATAACAAAATTTAAACCATTATTCCGCCCGTGTATTTCCAGCAGCAATGGCTGCTTCTTACTGAGAAATGCCTCTAAAGAGAAATTGAAAAGGTACAAATTAAGGCACGATAAAGATATTGCCTTTACAAGCATATACATAAGTTCTGTTCATTAAGTCTTTTTGATGCTTAAATTTATCAGGCATTCCCTCAAATTCTGATTGGCCTAAGATTTTCATCATAAAGCTTTGTGCTGTTTTCAAATCGATTATTCCTTGACCTTACCTTGTCTTTACCTCTTAACATGATATATTATTACATTCCTCTTTTTATAAGAAATATTTTGCTCATCTTAAGCATATTTCTGATCTGTTACTTTCATCAGGTTTAAAGGTAACCCCTCAAAAAGGACAATGTTGTTTAAAAAATACTGGAATTTCTTGCAAATCTGTTAACCCTTTCATCGAGTTGAAGCCAATTTTTTTGCATTCTTTCTAATTTGTCGTCTTTGAAGTACGAGTTAGTTCTTGGTTTAATTGACTTATTTAGAAACACACCGAATATTGGACCAACCAATGAATTTCTTGAAAACAAAATATTCTTGGCTCTTACTACAATGGTCTTTATGTGCAAAACCTGTAATTCAAAATACCAAGACAGCGATTATAAATGCTCAAAATCTCTCTCAAGCACTACCATAGGGATTCACAGATCGCCCAACTAGGCAACTCTGAAGGTTTTGCTCTCCCTCAAACACTTCACTTATTTCTTCACAGAAAACGGTAAAAAGTATCTTTAAATGTTTTCGTCTTTTATGATTCGCTATACTGAGGATTTGTTCAGGAAGAAATACATCAGAAATGTATCCATATTCCTCTATTTCCTATATACTTTCGATTATTTCAATAATTTAAAAAAAAAAATTAACAAACATATCATCGCTCTCTCTCTCTTTTTCTTTCTCTCTCTCTCTCTATCTATCTATTTCTCTCTCTCTCTTCCTCTCGCTCTCTTATTCTTGTATTGAAAATCTTATCGCTTTATTTCTTTGACCATGACACACAACTTTCCCAATGAATGCAATCACTAGATGAGAATCTTAAAAGGAAAGAAAATCATTAAAACAGCTCAGATACACCGCAGCAACCTTCTCAAATATGTTATTAAACGAAGACATAAACGTATATCTCAGCACTATTGCTAAAGCTCGATGTCTGTATAAAAGGTCATTGTTTTAGATATACAATTTTAAAAATTCATTACAGAGGCAATTGATAAGATATCTTAATCAGACTTGTTCTATTGTACTCAATGGATATCTAAGTAATTTTACATTATTTAATACACTTTGAAAACCACTGAGTGCAAAAGAACAAGTCTGATTAAGATATCTTATCAATTGGCTTAGTAATAACTTTTTTAAATTGTAGTAAAGAGACTTTATGGACACCCTGTATATTAGGTTGATGGTCTTTTTCTATTTTTTAACTTATACATATATATTATTGCATCCGATAACATTTTTTTCTAAATGGAAGTTTTCTGTACCATTACTGTAATTTAGTCAAAATTTACTACGAGGTATATTTACCTAAATCACGAAACATAAACTCAGTTATTGAACGATCTCAGAAACTGAAATTCAGTTGTTGAACGATCTCAGTAACCAAAACTCAGTTGTTGAACTATCTTAGTAACAGAAACTCAATTCGTGAACAATCTCAGAAAGAGAAACTCAGTCGTTGAACGATCTCAGTAATGGAAACTCAGTTGTTGAACGATCTCACTAACAGAAATTCAGTTGTCAAACGATCTCACTAACAGAAACTTAGTTGTTGAACGATCTCATTAACAGAAACTCAGTTGTTAAACGATCTCAGAACGAGAACTTCAGTTGTTGAACGATCTCACTAACCGAAACTCAGTTGGTGAACAATCTCAGTAACAAAAACTCAGTTGTTGAACAATCTCAGAAAGAGAAACTCAGCTGTTGAACGATCTGGAAAAGAAAGCTCAGTTGTTTAAGATCTCAGTAACAGAAACTCAGTTGTTGAAAGATATCAGTAATAGAAGCTCAGTTGGTGAACAATCTCTGAAAGAGAAACTCAGTTTTTGAACGATCTCATAAACAGAAACTCAGATGTTGAATGATATTAGAAACAGAGACTAAGTTGTGGAACGTTCAGGAAAAGAGAATGTCCCTTGTTGAACGATCTAGAAAAGAGAAACTCAGTTGTTGAACGATATCAGTAACAGAAACTCAGTTGGTGAACAATCTCAGAAAGAGAAACTCATTAGTTGAACGATCTCAGTAACAGAAACTCAGTTGGTGAACGATCTCAGTAACAGAAATTCAGTTGCCGAACGATCTCACTAACAGGAACTTAGTTGTTGACGATCTCAGTAACAGAAACTCAGTTGTTGAACGATCTTAGAACGAGAACTACAGTTGTTGAACGATCTCAGAAACAGAAACTCATTTGTTGAACAATCTGGAAAAGAGAAACTCAATCGTTGAACGACCTGGAAAAGAGAAACTCAGTTGTTGAACGATATCAGTAACATAAAATCAGTTGGTGAACAATCTCAGAAAGAGAAATTCAGTTGTTGAACGATCTTAGTAACAGAAACTCAGTTGTCGAAAGATCTCAGGAACAGAAATTCAGTTGTCGAACGATCTCACTAAGAGAAACTTAGTTGTTTAACGATCTCAGTAACAAAAACTCAGTTGTTGAAAAATCTCAGAAAGAGTAACTCAGTTGTTGAACGATCTGGAAGAGAAAGCTGAGTTCTTGAAGATCTCAGTATCTAAAGCTCAGTTGGTGAACAATCTCAGAAAGAGAAACTCATTTGTTGAACGATCTCAGTAACAGAAACTCAGTTGTTGAACGATCTCAGTAACAGAAACTCAGTTTTAGAACGATCTTAGTAACAGAAAATCAGGTGTTTGACAATCTAAGTAACAAAAACTCAGTTGTTGAACGATCTCAGAAAGAGAACTCAGTAGTTGAACGATCTCAGAAAGTGAAACTCAGTTGTTGAACGATCTCAGAAAGTGAAACTCAGTTGTTGAACGATGTCATTAACAGAAACTTAGTTGTTGAACGATTCCATTAACAGAAACTCAGTTTTTGAACAATCTCAGAAAGACAAATTCATTTGTTGAACGATCTCAGTAACAGAAACTCAGTTGTTGAACACTCAGAAAGAGAAACTCAGTTTTTGAACGATCTCAGAAACAGAAACTTACATGTTAAATGATCTTAGGTTCGCTAGAGGCTGAGAGAAACTTTAACATGTGTTAACCAGTGTCGTCACACTGCTGTCTCGCTCTCTTTCTCTGCATATCTCAACCCATTTAGGATCTCGTCAGAATAATTATTGACTTTGTGCACCTGAATGAGAATAGGAAAATTAACTATAATATTCATCTTATATACAAATAAAATGCAGAAAAATACACCAACTTAGGAGAAATGTGTAACAACATGCACTCAGACCTTATTTATTTGCTATTGATATGTATTTAACTCATATTTTCCTTTAAACGAGTTTTACAATTTTATTTATTAACTTTAATTTAATCTTGCCAAGATAGATCTAGATTTTTCCTCCTTTTTTACAAGTTGAAATTAAATGTGTAATTGATGGATCATAAGTGTAAGCTAGTGAAAATTGCAATGTACGCAATGATGAGATGTGGGTGGCGTAGATGAAGAGTGAAACCAAGGCGATCTTGATGCTGTGCGATGGTAGCTACTCATTGTTATAGTAACCACAAACCAGTCGTTATGTTAGAAATTAAATGATTGATGATTTAAAATTCAAAATCTCCTCATTTTCAAAAAAATCAACAAGTGATAAATTACCCAATCTCAAAGTCCTTGAAGCCTTGATATTATGAATTAGAATTATTTTTTAGATAAAACTCTGTTAATATACTAAATTTATTATATTTATCGTCTTCTGAAATATACAAGATATTATACAAAATATTTCCTGGCGAATAGACGCAGATATTTTTTTAAGTATAAAACCTCGTTCACTATGGAAATTTAGGTGATTGTTTTTTAAGACGAGGCTCTGCATTAACTAGACTGCATAGAGGATTCAAGTCACCTTTAGAGGGGTTTTTATACTATTTCATTGAGACAAAAGTGTAAACAAAATTCGCAGCTATTTTTTAAACCAAAGCCTTTAATCGCCCTTGAGTTCTCAGGCCGCGTCCCAAATTACGTAATTACTTCCATTTTTCGTCTCCTACATGAAGGTAATCTAAAACGTGGTACCAAAGAGGAATCTTGGAACTACCACTTTAGGAATATACAAGACTGCTCAAGCCATTATAATGCAGCCATTATGATTAAAGAGCTCTTGAAGGCACGGGTTCAAATCCTCGTCATTTTAAAAAAGGATATAATTTTTTCTTGAATATATTTGCCTTTTTTGTCGAATGTGTAATTTATATCCTGTGTGATGACTCTAACAAAAGCCACGCTGCTTACAACCAATCTTGAAACATTTCCTTTAATAGATGTTGATTGTGGTTAGGTAGGTCAATTAGAAACTTCATTTAGATTATTCAAATCTAATTTAGAAAGCATAAATTATTATTATATTATCGATTGAAAGCATTTGTAATCAATACAAAAAAAAAATTGGAAAGGGAAGTAGAAAAGAGAAAGAAACTGGAAAACGGATCTCTGACAATGTCTGAGAATGAGATATTGTAACTAAAACAGTGTAGCCATCGTGAATTAGAAACCTCTACGAACATGTTCGCATAAGGGGTATATACATTCGGAACTAACTACACTGGTATCTTATACAATACATCATTTATTATTATATCTAACTTCCTTTTTTCTTTCTTTCTTTTTCACTTTTTCTTTGTCTATTTCTCTCTCCCTTACAGTCAAAATATGTAAGGAAGACGAGACTGCATATTAACAATTGTATTCACTTCTATGTTTTCTATATCC
The DNA here is from genome assembly GCA_963969495.1 of Ceratothoa steindachneri. Taxonomy (NCBI): domain Eukaryota; kingdom Metazoa; phylum Arthropoda; class Malacostraca; order Isopoda; family Cymothoidae; genus Ceratothoa; species Ceratothoa steindachneri. The sequence continues at coordinate 148,881,825 of OZ018324.1, read as the reverse complement.
ATGTCTTTTATATTTCATTTCCGTATCATTTTCTTTCTTTGCAAACCAAATTTATTGATTAAATAGTTTTAAAAGGGACCCTCATAAATCAAGTCTTACATAACGAAATTTAATATATGGAGACGCCTATTAAAAACGTTAATATCCAGGCGATCAATGTTGCCATTGAGGATGATCAAACTGTTGTGACATATCCACCAATTCCAACATATTCATTAACAAAATCCCAGAGAAGAAAACCAACAAAAGATCCGAAACAAAGCCGTGACTGGATAATTAATACGAGACGGAGAGAACGCAGAAATCTTATTGACTTGCATAAGAAAACTGAGATACTGCCCCTCAACCAAACGGGGTGGAATTGACTGCAAAAAATATGTACTAAAATAGAAGAGAACCATTAAGACATATTTATTGCTACAGTAATTGAAAACTATACAAAGATAAACAACAGATTCCCAAGCAGTACAAAAAACTGCTAATATACGAAAGATAAAATGGAAAAACTAAAAGTTGATGATAAATGACAATCAACTCAAGGAAAAAGAATAAACAACGGTTTGAAAACCAAGAGGAGATAAGTTCTTAGCTGGTGGGTACGTTATTCCCGCTTCAGAGAAAGTAAAAAAAAGAGGCACTATACGGAATGATAAGAAGAACCATTGTCATACTTTGCCCCTGGGGACATTTGCCCATTATATCAACTCCTGAAATATAAAAAAGTTATCACAACACAGGAACCAATGAAAAAATAATACATTTAATCACAGGAGTGAAAAGGAGTGTAAGTGTGCGTTTGGGACACAAACAAGTGAGCAGTACAAAGAAAATAAACTGCAGATTACCAAGGGAAATCTGAAAATGCTCCCATTCCCCAATCTCCCCACCCCTCTTTGGGCAGAGCAACTAGGATCAACTTTGATTCTACAAGCCTTTCAATTTTTTCGCATTTCACTTATTTTCTGCCACCCCCCCTACCTCTTAAAACTCTCATCCCTCTCGCCTCTACGCTGCTGTCTAGCGGTCCAAATTGAGCCGATGAGATAAAGGACGGAGAAATTAGGGAGAGGTAGTCCTGGGATGGGGCCGTCCTGCCTCTCATAGCGCGTATGGGAGAAATCCATGATGCTGTGTTGATATGCCTTCTATCAAAGGCGGTCAGTGAAGACGAGGACAAGTTAATGGACAATTATGTAATGAATTTTATTGAGTTCAAAGAGGCTTTGGATTGATACAAAAATCTGTGGCAAATCATTAAATTGATCTAACATTTGAAGAGAGTAGTCATCCAGTCAATTCAAAGGTTTAGATGATGTCTTTGTCGAGAAACCTGCACATGGACAGACAAAAGCAGCTGAATTGTGACAGGTTATTCCTAAGTAGGAATCATGTAAGGTGGAAAATGGTTGCTAAAGTTAAGGAATATTTCTTAAACCGGAGTAGCTTTAATAATTTTATAATATCAGTATTCATTATTACAGAAGAAATTTAGAAAGAACTAAAAATTATGTCAAAATGAGATTTTTTATTCATTATTAATGACATAAAGGTAAGAGTAGAATAAAATGGAATAAAATAAAAGGAAGAAATAATTTATAGAACAGGAACGTCGATAAAAAATCATAGATCTCTAGCAGAGTAATTTTATGTTTCACCAGAGCTCCATGAAATGTTATTAAGAACTACGAAGGCCAGAATGGAACAGATGATGATATGAAAAAGCGGAAAATGAATAATCCGGTATTAAAATCAAAGTTTTAAAATTGAATCCTAGTTATAAATGTTTTATTTATTAATAACATTAAAAACGGACAAAGCGTCTATTACCAATAGTTTTTCAAAGAGATTTATGGAGAAATGGGTGAAGTTTGGAATAAGGAAACTGTAAGAAAAATCCATTATGAGAAACATAAAGATATTAGGTTGAGAAATAAGTTCTTGCATTTTTTTAATGTTGTGTTGATTTAAGATTTGTTACGTGATTTGTGCACATATTAACAAACAATAATAATAAATAATGAGAGCAAAATTTGCAAAGGTTAGGCTACGTCGCTTAACAGCGTAGACTATTAGGCTTTTGCTTAGGATACGTCTTGAAGTTGAATAATAAGTCATTGCGGTTTATTTAAAAGTTGTGTTAATTTAGTTTTTGTTCTGTACCCTCAAAATGGAATGTTAAGTTGAAAGAAAGGCGCATTTTCGACACTTGTTGTTATTCATTTTCAATCGAGACGTGAACAATGCAAACGCAGCCAAAGCTCGTCGCAATATTTTTGCTGTGTATGGAGAAAATGCTTTATCAGAAAGGACAGCTCAATGGTTGTTTTCACGTTTCAAAAACGGTCATTTCAATCTTAATGACCAAGAACGTTCTGGTTGCCCCATTAAGTTGGATTAAGATCGATTGAACGACCTTCTTCATGAAAATCCTCGTCAATCGACTAGAGAATTGGCTGTACGATTGGCGTTGGATCAGAAAACTGTAGTGAATCACCTTCATTCGATGGAGAAAGTTCCAAAACTCGGTGCATGGGTTCCGCACGCTTTGAGCGAAAGCAACAAACTTTAACGCTCCACGTTTGCCACAGGTTTGCTTGCTCGTCACAAGGTTATTCGTGGATGTAAGGACAGATTTCTTTACCGCATCATCACTGGCACCGAAAAGTGGTGTGTTTATGTCAACATGAACCATCGAAAACCATTGCTTAGCCCCAATAAAAAAACACTTCCGCGATTAAAGCAAGGAATTCATCCACGAAAGACGATGCTCTGTGCGTAGGGGGATTGGGAAGGTATCATTCTTTATGAGCTCCTTGCGAACAACGAGATTGTCAATGCAGAACTCTACGTTCAACAAATGTATCGCCTCGTCGAAGCTATTCGTGAAAAGCGACCTCTTTGACGTTATGGATTCCTTCTGCAACACGACAATGCTTGTCGTCACATTGCCAATATGACAGAAGCCGCAATCCAAACGCTTACCTAGGAAATCCTGCCGAATCCCATATATTCTCCAGACTTGACTTCTATCGGATTTACATCTGTTCCGATCGCTCTCCAACAATTTGCGTGGCGTTTCGTTTAATACTGATGTGGAATTAAGAACCTGGTTAGACGAATTCTTCGAGTCAAAATCCAGAGGTTTTTATTGCATAGGCATCAAAAAACTCGTTTAACGTTCGGAAGACGTCGTAACTAACAACGGAGAATACATTATTGATTAAATTGCATATTATTATTAATTAAAATTTAAGTTTATTCTAAAATTGTTAATGGCAATGAATAAATTTGATAAAACCGCAAAAATTTATTCCTCAACCCAATAAAACTGATTTGTAATTATGCAACAGACAAGGAGGGAATTCTTGATATATTCTTCTCTTACAGGTTTAATATTTAATACGGTAATAAATTATGTGAATCCAACGAGATAATTTGAAATCAGTGAAGATAGAATGAAAAGAGAAATAAAACAGCTGGAGGGAAACGTAGGTAGCCGAAAACAGTGAAATACTGTGAGAGTGGGATCTGGAATAGATCACAGTCACTCCAAAGGCTTGAAAACCTCTTATTGTTGTCGGGGTACCAAGATTTGTTTTTTCAAAACCTTCCTAAATAGAGAGATTTATCGAAAGCAAAATCATAACCCGCGTTAGTTTCTTAGTTTCTCCACTTCTCAAGTATCTTGATAACATGCATAATGAACGTTCGAAATATGAATCTTTTATTGCTATTTAAAGCTATTATATCCTGTTCTTCGATAAATGCGTAAAAGAACTTTCGTATGGTGAGATGTGATTATATTTTGATTCACAGAGGTATAAAAAATTAGAGGATAAATTCTACGAAAAGTATTATATATTAGTCAAGTTTCAGCTAGAGCAGAAAGCAGGAAGACCGATAGAGCACGAACCCAAGCGAAATCAAAACACTTTAGAAAGGCCTTAATGACTCCAATTTGTCACGCCTAAAGGAATTGGAGTTCCTTTAATTTCTAATAACGTAGTAGCGGCGAACTTTTCAAAATGTGGTCACTATTTTCACCTATCATTGGGATAATTAGATAATTTTTGTATCAGAATAGTTAGAACTTTATTTTATACAAAGGTTTGGATAATTTCCATTTCGGAAATTTCAATTCGCCTTATAGAAACTCCCTTTGTGCCAAGCACAGTTTCTTTTATGTATTTTACATTGTCTAGACAAGAGGGTGACTTAATTATGCCAAAAATGCATAATTTGGTTTTATTGCCTTCTTTAATCTCTATAAGAGGCAGCTTATAAAAATAAGCTTCATAATCGACCCAATTTTAGTGTTTTCATACATTCATTGAAGATTCTGTGAGCATTTGTGATCTATGTAAATTTATTACCATAAATCTGAATTTTAGTGTATTCTTCTTAGAATTAGTATGAGAAAAGGTTTGCGGTAACTAGAAAGTTTATTGAAAGACACGAGTTTTGACAACATATTAATTTCTCATTCTCAATTTTCAAGGACTGGGGTGAAAACGTAAATATATGTTCTAGAAACTAGTAACTCTTCAAAAATCTCCCTTGCTTGGGGGGTTTCATTTTTATTCATTGAAAGTTTGGGAGGGAACATTATGACATTACTGATATCGTTTACAGTAAGAAGGAAGGAGTGGTAATAATTTTGGAGGGGAGAAGGGCAAGATTTCGTAAATTATAGTAAATAATTTGGTGGCGATGGAGAATTAACTATATTAATATATATATATATATATATATATATATATATATATATATATATATATATATATATATATATATATATATATATATATATATGATCTTGTGAAGTAATTCTTTTTTCTATTCCTTGAGAATGATCTGAATAAAGTTTCAAAGTACTTGGAATCTGCTTTTCATTTTCCTCTGTTTTTTTTTGCAATTATTGCTCTACTCACTCGTTACTTTGTATTTCTCCTCATATATATATATATATATATATATATATATATATATATATATATATACATATCATGAACGCGAGATAATGATGAAATTAATTAGTCCTTTCGCCAAGATACAGAATATAATCGGAATATTTTTTCTTTGAACCAAATATTTTGGTAATTGCGAAAAAAATCCTTGCATGGGTGAGGAGTAAATCAAACGCACTGGTGCAATCAGCGCCGCGCCTATCACAGTTAAAGCACGTGTAGACGAGTGGTCCGGAGCGTTGCTTAAACTGAGATCAAATCGGATGCCCACTGACTCAGTCTACTTAGCTCGATCTCATCCCTGAACAGATTCTTTTGCTTATCTTTTCTTTCTTTGTAGTATGACTGATTATATATATATATATATATATATATATATATATATATATATATATATATATATATATATATATATATAATCCGTTATTAGGGCTGTTCGGGCTTAGCCGAGTATAAATTCCAGAAAGTGAGCATGTATTTGCAAGCTGGTATAATTTCTACCAACACTGACTTCAAGTAAGTAATTTGCTTATCTTTTATTTCTTTGTAGTATGACTGATTATATATAGATATATATATATATATATATATATATATATATATATATATATATATATATATATATACATATATATATATATATATATATATATATATATATATATATATATATATATATAAATATATATATATGTATATATATATATATATATATATATATATATATATATATATATATATATATATATATATATATATATATATATATATATATATAAGCGACTCCGGAACTAGGGTTGTTCGGGCTTAGCCCGTATATAAATTAGAAAAAGTGAGCATGTATTTACAAGCTGGTTTAATTTCTACTAACAATGACTTCAAGTAAGTAATTGCAACCAATAACTCGGGCTCCTTTTATTGAGCCTGGTCGCAGTTCATATATTTTCGTTTAGCGTTTGTCGGCATTTTAGAGGTGCCCTGTGTCAAAAAATATCATTCTTAGCAGACGTTTTTTTTGTCATCGTTCACACGCGCTTGTAATTAAAATTCAATGTTTTTTTGAAACAATAGATGTCTATAGAGATTAGTATTTAAGTTCCAATCTATGTAATGTTTCCGTTCCACAATTTTCTTAAAAGAACGAAAAATTATCCAGCGTCTCGGGCTAATACAGTACAGTCGACAGTCAGATTGGTCTTTGGCTAATGTTTGTTGTGCACGCCGTTGTCGTTATTTGATTGCTGTTATTCTGTGCGTCTGTGAGTAAATATCAGTTGTGTTCTGCAGGATTGCTCTATATTTGCCCTTACCTTAGAATTGGAGAAAGACATAGTGCTAGATATAAGAAATAAGCCATTTGGGGCTAGAAAAATTGCGGAAAAACGTGAAATTCTTCGAGCAGGCAGGTCGACTCCTTCATCACTGGAGTTCATGTATAAATGAAATAAGTAATTTTTATATTAAAACTATATTTCTCTTATTGTGAAATTATTAGTGCACATATAAGTCTGCGGTGCGCATTACGTCTCTTAGTTTCTTTTATACATGTCTTATTCGAATTCTGTGATGATCCCGAGTGATGCTAATGATCAGAGTCACCTCTGATATATATATATATATATATATATTAAAAAAATTTAGTGAACAATTTGTTTGTCACAAAGGATCACCAACACATTTGGGGCTTGACTTGGCGATGTTTTATTTAATAGAAAATGATTTCATTATATTTTCTTTTACCTCTATAACCTATCAGTTCCTAGTAAGAGTATAGTGTGTGATTGGACTTTTAATAATTCTTTGAATATATTACCATTTAAGAGGTATTCACCTTCACGACTGGAATTAAAACACTTGCCATTCTGGTAGATGGTGAGTGGCTTGTAAATTCCTTAGCATCATCCACCCAGGGTTTTGCTAAGTTCATCAGGAAGCATCGGAGCAGTATACAATTACTTAAGGTGCCTCAAAAGTTCAACCAAGCAAAAACATTTTAATTTGAATAATTTATTTCATTTATCTCGTGAATTTGATTAAAACTTTATTCTTATATTTGATGTAATAAAACATTTATTCTATAGTTCTTACTAATTATTTTCAAAATGTAAGAGCATTATAATTTAATAAGAAACAGCTATTGCTTCCATTTAAATACAGGTGTCAAATAATTTGTTTTTATGGCATAACTTGAATAAATTTGTTCACATTTTGTAGGTATGAGGTATATGTCTAAAAAAGTTGGTAATTTATTTAATATATAACCCTATACGTCGGTTTGTAGGGGTGCGAAAATGTATCAGAGTTAAATTCCTCCCAAGTCGATAATATATAAATAGCCCATTAAATTACCAACTCAAACGGAATTCGCCGTAGCGTGATGGCTAAGAGCATTGGCATTTAGGTCTGAAGGTATCACGTTCGAAACTCAAAAGTCCACAATTTTAACGAAGAAAAAAATGACTTCAAGGGCTAACTTATCAAGAAGCACGAAGGAATTATCAACGCAAGATAAATGCAATAAAAATGAAGATACATCAAGAAATATAACGAAGATAAAGAACTAACCCAGCCAAGAAGTAAATAAATTCGATAAAAAGATAAAATTCTAGATAAATACATAAACAGGAAAATATGGAATGTTTCCCCCCAATAGGTTAACTATGATTGAATAATTAAATCAATTTTATCTATCAGACAAACTTTGTATACAATTCTGTGTTTATGATAATTAATGATAAAATATGTAAACACACTACACAGATAATTGGAGTTTTACCAAGATAGCTGTTTTCAGTTGGACGATCAAATGTCCTGTGGTTCAAATAAAAGATTTATTTAAAATTTAATTTGCTAAACATTTGAACATTCGTTCAGTGAGCGGTCTGGTATTTTGATAGCCATCGTTATTTTTTAGGGAAGTAATAGATGAGCCATATATGAAACGAAGTGATGAAGTTAATATTTAAAATGGATATGGCTTTTGTAGTGAACTAACGATGTTAGGTTCTATTTTAAGTCTTTGAAAGAGAGGAAACAAAATAATAATTTGATTATTTGGGGGGAATAGGGCCAAAATTTCGCGTGAACCATGATTTTAAAAAGAAATACAGAATAGGTTGAATATTTTTTTTCTCACAATTCAGAGCCTAAAATTACCCATTAGTCAGGCACAATTGCAAAGCAAATATTTATCGTTCTTATTTTACACTGAAAGAGCCTATTCAAGTTGAAATTTGTACATTAGCCATATTTATGGCAATTTTCTTAGTGTTACGCATATAGTTTCTTGAACACTACAAAGGCTTACCTGGATATCAGCAATTTGCCTCGTGGAAAATCGTTTGATGAACGAATCTTCCCGCTTAAGGGTTGGCTTAGTGCGGTTCATGGAGGAGGACAGAGCGCCCGATAGCTGGACGGTAGTTCGGAGTTTCAGCCACCGTTGGTTAGATTTCATCCTGTCAAGGAAACTCTCGTTCAGACAACTTTTATGGAAAGAGAATTGTATTCAGACTAATTTTTGCACTACATATTTGAAGGAACATTCAAAGGATTGGGTATACATATGTAAGAAAGTGTGAATGGTAAAAAATAAAGTGATATAAGAAAGATAATTTAAAGATATAAAAGAAGCACAGTATTCAATTTAAGTTGTCATAAATTAATTAAAATTGTAGAAATTTTAATCAAATTGAATTTAATTACTCGGCTAATTTTGATTTAAAATAAAGAACGGCATTATTTCTTTTGTAGTAATATACTTCTAAGTAAAATTTTGGTGTTTGATCATTACCTATGTTTGAGTGTTTGACATTATTCCCCAAAATGTGTCAGTATAAGAAAATTAAAAATAAAGAGGATCAGTAAACTATTGTAAAAAGTTTAGGTATATAGGGTTATTACAACAAATATTTCGTGTTTCTTTTTGTTTCAGACACCAATAGTTTCATAGGTGAAACTAATTTAAAATGTTATTCTAATTGCAAAAGAATTCTTTAAAAATATTCGCCATTAATACTGTAGTGGAGGTAAGAATTCAGTCTCTTTCTGGATAAATTTGTAATTTATAATATGTGCAAGAGTCATGGTGGCGAAGAGAATACAGTGGTTTAAACGAATGATCAATATTTCTGGATAGGACTTTTATTCAGGTTTGATAGTGGTCATTATGAGATTCAGATGGATGTTATTGCACATGTGCTAATTGAAGAGAATTCCGCTCCAATCAAAGCTCGTTATAATCCTGCGTAATTTGCGTTCAAGAGCTTCAAAATGTTCAATGTACAAAGCTCATATATTTTAAGAAGAAAGGGTGCAATTAGAAGTAGAGCTGAAATTAGTAAGCATTATATGCATTCCAAATACTTAAGAAAATTATGTAAGGTTCTTTACATAGTTTACCTGAATTTAGCATTTTTAGTCACATGCACGCGACTAAAATTGCCAAAGTCTTCCCAAGGTTAGTCCTGGAATTAATGAAAGTTTTGCAGGCCGTAAGGTCATATGTCAGAATAATTAAGAGCACACAACGTATGACTTTTATCCTTGTTGATTTAGTTTATTATGGATGTTACCAAGAGGCACAACAAACCAAAATCGGAGTAGGAGAGTGGAAAGAAACCCAACTGAAATTAAAACTAAAATAGAAGAGTTGTAGCAGAGAGGAAGGAGAAAAAACTATTGATGCAAAACCAGAGGTTTTTAATCAGTAAAAGACGCAAGCTCTTTAAACCAGGGTAAAGAGAGACGAAAGGAGTAGAGAGGAGGGATATGATAAATGGGATGTAATGAGCAATCAGACGGAAGTATAAGAAAGCATTCATAGACAAAAAGGCGCGTTTATCTAGTATGTAGTGGGAATTAACGCGTAAAAGCTATGCAATCAAGTACAGCAAAAACTCCTGAAGTCTATCGAAGTCCCCTCTTCTTAATTTATTCAAGAAAACTTAGGGTCGAGGAAAGATGAAAGTCAAGTTTGCCGGCATAAAAAAATCACTGTAGACTTGTAGAAATTCGGTGAGGTCTCGTTCAATGTAGTGTTGAACAGCAGATAAATGAATAGCTTAAAAGTAGACTGAAAGTGGTCAATAGGCCAAGAGACGGTCAATAGGGTCAATGAGCTTTAATTAAACCTTTCGTCAAAAATGAGTTCTAGATACCTCACTGATTGCTTCCTTAATATCGAGGATGTTATGGTGGAACTTTTGGTAGTTTGCCGGCGGTGAAGGTTTGAGCTATGACGCTATCATACACTCTATGATCGTGCATGAAAAAAAGCAATGGCTGGCTAAAGTGTGATAGGTTGAAAGTCCAAGTTAAACTTGAATAATGTGACCAGCAATTTCTTTCCCAAGCGAAGCGAAAATTGACCTCGATTTTGATCCAGTTCTAAAAATCAGGAGGAATTCAAAGACCAATGCATTTTGGTAATAGAAGAGGTAATAATAAATTATATCTTTGTGTTTCGAATTGGCTATCAGATAAGAGTTTTGAGATTGTTATGGAGTTGAGTGCTATCTTCTGATCAACGATTTATTTTTCAAACAGAAAACATTAACTCTCTCTAAGGAAAGAGAATAGATAAAAAATCACGATTATTACTTGGAGTAAAAGAGACAACTAGATAGTTAAAAGTTAGAAGTAAGTTAATGCGCTTTTAGTAGTCTAGTAAACCACGGTAATTCGAATAGAATAATTAAAAATAGATGAAAGGGAAAGAACGCGAAGACTGTATGTTCTTCTAAGTAATGCAAGAAGTAGGGTTATGTTCATTAAGGCGGAGAGCGGCACGAAGTGCCAGACTCGGGTACATATTATCTATCATATCTCCAAATTCGAGGTAACATTTTAGAACCCGTTGCACTTAAAGCAAGATGAGTGATGGGAGAGGGGCAGCGAGAGCCGAAACAGAACTTACATCTCCGTAGTTACCTATCTTAGGGTAAATATGTGGAAATAGGATTAAAGAGCTAAATATGTGGAAGTAAGATTAAAGAGCTTCAGTTTAGTAGTAATTTATAGATAGCCACTTTTGCCTGGGCATCTTCAGTTGTAAAGTTAAACCTCTTGGAGGACCTCGACCGGGATAACCCATACGGCCCTTATAAATGATAATGATAGTTAAACGACTGCTACTTTACAGTTGGACTCTAGATTTAAACAAAAAAAGGGGAGGGAAAAGTAAAAAGTGATGCTAAGAAAGGAATATGCATAGTAAATTTCTAATCAGCAATTCAAGTGGTTTACATAGTGCTGACCACGTTAGCCCCCAACCTCTCAACTAGAAACCATGCGCTGGTGTGGAAATGTCCCCAGCCAGTAGCAGGTGCGGCTGGAGTTTACTTTAACGTAGATTTATTATGCAAATATATTTTATGTCAAAATTTAAGGAATATTAAAGTAAAACAATTGAAAGAAATGAACTTATAAAAATTGGGAATCTGACCACAGATTCCCACATTTGATCAAAATAGGAAAAAATAAAATTTGATCCATTATTTGCAAAGGAAAGTAGCAAGAATGAATCCAGGCTTTGAATATTTATAATGACCACAAACCAGTATATATAATTTTACCATTAAATCATGAAATATATTGTTTCTGATTTAAAAGAAAAGCATAATCCCTAACACTAAATTTTAAGAACGGGCTTTGATCATTTCACTAATTCTATAATTTAAGAAGGTGATTTTTTTTAGCATTTGAATAATAATTTCATCTTAGTTTGGTTATGACTTATGTTTTTTCATCAAAGTTATTTTTAATAATTATTTTATTATATTAAAAAAAAATGGTGAAGTTCAGAAATAAATATAAGTATCAAAATTTGGTGAATTTTTTAAAACCAAAAGAATTACAAATGGTGAAGTTCAGAAAATTTATTTTTATATATCTTCTTCTATAAGTATTTTTTAGCAGTGTGATATTTGAAAGGGGTAAAATTTAGTTTAGAGTTCCTTTTTAAAATCATTATAATTGGTGAAGTTCAGAAAATTTATAAAAAATTAAACATGGCTGCTTTTGTTTAGAGTTTAAGTATAAATCTTAATAGGCAAGCTCCCCCCTGTAGGAAGGAGTGGCGAGGCCATTACCTGGTTTAATAATGATTTTTTCTCTTAGTTTGTATGTACAAATTGAACAGGGGTAAATGGTGAAGTTCAAAAATTAAAAAAAAAGATTATTCTCTTTTTAAAACTTTTAAAATAGAATTTTCATTTTAATCTTAAGCAGGAAGAAATAGCTACTCTCCCCTAAAATCTAGTATAGCGAAATGAAAATCTAAAATAAAATTTAGATTTTAGAAAGATGAGATGTGAGGATTCCTTTTTCGATATTAAAAAAGTATTCTGATTTTTTTTGCCTTTAGGCCTAGAAAATAAGGATAAATTCGGAAAAAACAGACCAAGGATAAATTATTAGGAAACAAAAGATCGTTTTAGTATATTAAATGCTTAAAACCAAGTTTATTTATGTATCGAAAAATCATAGTGCAGCGTTTTTTTGGGAAATTCAAAGGGTTTATTGAAGTTATTTCTAAGAGTTGATCTATAGTTTGAAAACAGCCCTTACGGCTGGTTTTTCGTATATTAGAAGCTTTTATACAACTATTTTTAAGAGTTACCTTTTTTCTCTCCCTATACATTTTACTCACTGAATTTAAGAATGATAAAAATATATAAATCGTAAAGTTCATCAAATGAGTAAAGTTAAGGCATGGCGTTTATGCTGGTATTGTTTAGTGTATATAAAAAAAATTAGATGAACGAAAAGAGGTGAGGATTGTTTTTATGGTATATGAAAATAATTCAGCTACGGAAATTTTGTTGAATTTATACCTAGAAAATAAGTAAGGATATAAACAAGGTCTGCTGACCAAAGTCGCGTACACTCATTTATTCTGATTTCTGACCTTACAACCTTCAAATCTTTCAATAATTCGCTGAATAACCTTGAGGAGACCATGGCAATTATATCATTCTAAAGAGAATTTAAAACAATATAAGGGTTTAAAATTTCGTTAGAATCGCCCGAATATTTATGATATTATTGCCAAATAATTTTCCTTGGGAGGACGTTGTCATTATATCAGTCGAAAGAAAATTTAAAACAACATAAGGTTTCAAATTTCTTTAGAATCGGCCGAATAGTTATAATGTTATTGCCAAAACAATATAATTACCAGGCTAACCTTGGGGGGACCTTGGCAATTATATCATTCGAAAAAAAATGTAAAACAACATAAGGCTTTAAAATTCCGCTATAATTGGCCGAATAGTTACAATGTTATTACTAAAATAAAAAAGTCAAAATAGGGAGCGACGGACCGACCGACCTACCATCCGACATAGTTCGATATAGACGGGCCATATATTTTATATAAAAAATAAAAGCTTTCGATAACCAGAAGAATACATAGTAGGATTTATGAGGTCGAAGCAGGGAATTCAATCCCAGCGAGTGCGAATACAAACTTTCAGCAGGGTCATGATCTGGTCGCCCATTGGGAGATACGCTGATAGTCACATCCGCAAGGGTTAAGAAGCTCAACACGCCACTATATACTAAATAGCTTATTACAAAACTGCTATCATTTCGTTTCACGTCTTCACAACAATAAATACCCAGTCTCTTCACTGTTTCACAATCCTATGGGGCTAGGGGAAGGGGGGAGCATAACCCCTTGAGGCGAAAAGGCTGTGCCTCCACTGAGCTTTCGAAAGGTTGCACCAATGTTCGTATGTATAAAAAACACAATACTTCCCGGACCCCTCCCCCTACTAGAACCACCGCATGGTGCCTTCTGGCCCACAAGTGATTGTCATTCTTATATTTAGATGTATTGTTTTTATCTACTCGGGGTATCTTCCCTTTGAAGCAAGGGACTAATGGTGATACCTATCCACTACTGCTATTAGGGTGCGCCATTAGTTCTCCGCTCGTGTCGGATCCTTCGTCATTAAAACGTTAATAAAATCAAAATAAAGATCAACATGACAATCGCTGTTGAGTCCCAGGGCATCAGAGGGCAGGGGAAGGTGTTGGGATGTACTTTGTGTTTTGGGCATCAACCAGTGATTAGGTAGCGACCTTCCTCAGCCCTTGAGAATGGGAACAGTTGCCCATTAGTGATGTCTGGATACATCAATCCATCGGGAAAGGAAAGATATCAGTAATGTGATTGCCTATGGCTGATTGTGTTAGATCCACGTAACTCTGTGAGTATGAACAGAGCGCGTCCATCCCTCGATTGTCAGATCTCTGAGATCGAACCGGACACTTGAAGTTAAAAGAACATCATGGTATTTCAAAGGCTAGCAAGAGCTCTGGCACTGCAAAAAATAGTTTCTTTTGCGTTACCTTCTTGTCCAAAATGTAATCTTTCTGTACACTTCAATGGTATGAAAATATATAAAGGCTTCCAATTACGTACAAGATGTCATTCTACATGCTTTTAAATTGTCATGTACGCATATATTCAATCACATTCAAGCACATACTCGGCATTCATGTAAATAAGGAGTGATAGAGTAAGTTTAAGTTTAAAGATGAGTTTCTATTTGTGTGTAGGGAACTAGATCTGGAAATCGAAGTCATTTCATTTTTAGTTTTTCGTTATTTCAAATGATAACTGGAGGGACATGATCTAGTAGACCTTAGACTAAAATGACCAATTTAGCACCTCTAACCACTAGGTGGCGTCACCTAGTGGTCAATTTATATCATACTTAAACTCAGTGACCTTAATTACCTTTGGTAGCATTGGTTTTAGCTGGCTACATTGAGCCAGCGACTCGTTGCGGACAGAAGATGAACACAACCCGAGATTTGCATGATCACTAGACTTGCTTCTCCGCAGTTAATTCGTTTTATAGAAGAAAACTAGAGAAAACACCACGATTAATAAAGGAGCTTAAACGACTCAGTGAAAAGGTCTTCGGCTTCGTAAACAGTGCAGATAAATTTTGTGTATCAAGATTTTACCTCCTTATTCAATTTTAAATTTAAAGCACCATTTTACCTTTTTTTACCTATTCATAGAAATTCTAACTTAAATAGATATTCGACATGCTAATTATTTGTCTGTTCTCCAGACAACCTAGCAACTCTAGGCAAACCTCTTACTATTTTCAATTTCAATCTTGAAGCTTTAATTTTCTCTCTCTCGTAACTCACACCTACCTGGCCTAAAATTAACACAATGGATAGGGACAGAAGAAAACTAAATGAAATGCGATTGTCAAACATATAACTTGGCTCGGATTCCACGTTAAGCTGTAGATCCACTGATTACCTATGTCACCGATATTGCTTCCCCTACTATATTTCTTGTTTTTCTATCCTTACCATTTTCTCTTCCTCCTTCTCTTACTCGCACCTTCGAGGTCCTTCCCCTCTAAGTCGAATGAGACTCGAATAGAAGGAGCATAGATTGAATGAATTACACGGATTTCAAGGGAGTACCAGAGGGTTCCCCCACTGCCCTAGCCACTACAGGGCGTGCCCGGGTGGGCGGGTGGCACTTCTATTTGTTTCTTTTCCCTCACTTTCTTTTTAAATTTCATTTCATTTCAATTTGCTACACAAGAGTAACTTTAACTGTAACAAGTTATTAAATCACATATATGGTCTTCTTTTCATTTCCAAAGCTTTTGACGCCTTTTTGATTTAAATTTAGAAAATATTAAATTTCTCTGATAAAATGTCGGGGAAGTTAAAACTTTATTTCTGAATTTTAATTAAATAAAATGGTTAATTCTCACTTTAGTCTCTCATTAACTCTGCTTATTTTCTGAAGTTTAACGAATACAATTAATGGATTATACATGGATACTATCGAAATTTTATGTAAATATGATTCATCGATTGGAAGCGAAAAAAAAATAGATATGCATGTTGATGAGGTCATGAAGATATCTAGTCTTTAGCAAAACTGAGTATATTATAGGACTATTTTATTTATAACTTATATGTAAGAATATTCCTAAATATTACACTAATTCTAATACCTCAGGTGGATATAAAGATGTGATTATTTCTTATTCATCCACAGTTATCTCAATGTAAACGATGGAATATTTTAACATCCTTTGTACGCATATATTCCACACGATATGAAATGCAATCTCACGTTTCTCTTACATTCCTCCGTCTTAATCATTCATGTTTAATGCATTATACTCCTTACATTCTCGTAGAAGTTACTTTTATTCACTTTATCAGAATTTTAAAATTTTAAATATGCATAGGTTATAAATACTCTTTGGTCACCTGAGAACGAAAGGTTCCAAAGTCAAAGGGTATAATCTTTTCAAACTTCAAGCAAATTTATTTGTTTTTTTATCATCATGCAAATGTCTTGGTAATTTTTGTATAGCAATTATGAATTATTTTCATAAAACATAGTGTTTGTTCCTAATCCATCGTCCTAAATACGAAAACCACCAGAACAGATAAGAAAGAAACATATAGATCAGCATGACAAATACTGACGAGTCCGAGGCCATCATGGTCTAGTCCTCGTTTGAGGAAAGGAGTAAGGTGTCGATAAATAATTTTGTTTTAGCCCCAACCAACGATCAAGAAGGGATTTTGGCCACCCTAGGAGAAGGGGAAGCAGGTCCGCATCTGTTGTACGTGGATGCGACTGCCCATCGGCAGAATTCCTTGGAACAGAGGTGAAGGCTGTGTGCGTTGTGCTGTGAAGTCGAGAGACGAAAGGTAGCGGGGATGTGATTAGCTTTGTGTGTAATGACTCCTATAATATCTCCATAACCCCATTGGAGTGAGTATGTACTTCGCAGCCAGCAATAAATGGTGCGACCTTTATTTGCGCTGACGTTTCGTGGCCGTTCTCTCCGTGCTTGAACAAGGTATCTCGCGTTAGAAGACCAAAGCTGTATCCACATAGCCGCGAGAGCTCTAGAAAAGAGAATCCATAGATGTTTCATTAAGCCATCTCTTACACACTACCATATTGAGCAAAGATATATGCTAAATTGATTTATTAAATCAAAGTGTGATTAAATTTGAATTTGAAGAATATTTTCAAAGGAAACCAATTTATATACATTCACGTTCTAAAATACAGTGTTGCATTTTGTAAATATTTACAACTATGATGCTCTTTGGATTTAATTTTCACTCTTAGCCTACATCATATATATTTGTCATTTCCTGAAACATGAGATTCTACAGCTATTCTTAAATGGTTTGAAATAATTAAAGAAGGAAAAAGTCAAAATAAGAGTTACATGTAATACTATTGTTGTCATCCTTATCTCTTTATTTTATGTTTGCTTATGATGCAGTTACTGAATTCTGTTCATATATATATATATATATATATATATATATATATATATATATATATATATATATATATATATATCGACAATTATTTGCAATTATGCGTTTAAGAAGGCAATATTGTATTTAACTTAGCTCTTCATCAGTCCCTCAGAAGGAGCTCTTTTCACAGTCACGAGAAAATTATATAATGAACCCTTCTATGAAAAACAAAAAAATACTCTTTCACTCAGCTATTTTAATTGGTATCCCTGCTTTCGAGGAGAATGGAAAATTTACTTTTAACCATTTTAGCTTGGCCGAATAAAATCAAGAATTATTTGCAATTACGCAATCATAATTATGTGGTTAAGAAGCAGGTTTTGTTGCTAATTAGCTCTTCATCAAGCTCTTCTTATAGGTGCCTTTCAAAAAGCCTTTTGAAGACACAAAGAAAGGTTCAGAGTCTTTGTATTGCAGACTATATAACCATACAGTACAAGAGAAAGTCATTTGACGTGAATGACTATATGTATATAAATATATATATATGTGTGTACTATTGAAGTCCACATCCTTGGCAGTGTTATTAATTTTAATTTGTATTTTCTTAATATTTCTAACAAGATTATTATCGGGTTCTTCAAGGCGAGAAAAAACCCGCTAGTGACATTCTTTATTCTTAGACGTCTTTCGATCGTGTTTGGTCATCTTCAGGGAATGAACAGAAATGAAAATATTCTATGAACTATGAACGATGGAAGTAGGTAGGGGGTAAAGAAAGGGTGAGTGGACAGATAGCGGAAAATAGACAAGTGGTGGAAAAGAAAGAACAGTGGGAGTGCGCAAATAAATGCTAAGTGCCTGGTGATCAGATTTATCGCTTTTAAATATGTTTTTGTGTGGTGCTTCCTTTGTTGTCTTCGAGATAATTTATATTAATATGGCGTTAAAGCCATTTGCCTTAAAAAAAATAATGGTCGTGGATATGATATGCGCATTTGCTGTTGTGATAATAAATTACTTTAATCACTTTAGTGTTGTGCTAAGTGTCTTTTTTTCATAATTAAGTAATCTTTTTCTTGGCTTTTTTTTGGTCTGAGTAAAGAAATTTTATTTCCATGCGTAGAACGGCACTTCTGCTCCGCCAGCTAAAGGACCAAAGGAACTCGGAAATCTGGTGCGACGTATGCCTCTTCTGTTCTGGTTAATTATTTGGACGATATCATCGTACAATTCTCTATTAACCAGTTCCTGCATATTCCTTGTCCGTTCTTCTATGACACCGTTAATGGGACTTATCCCTGGCTCCCAGTACTGCTCTTCATGGCGTCTTCTTTCTCGCCTGTATGTACCTGTAATTAGGTACATACATTTATTCTGCACAACTTGTAGTTTCCTCTGTTGTGTCTTTGAGACACAGGAGAGGGCGGAAGCTGGGTATAGCAGCGTCGTTCTTATACGTACATTGTAGATCTTTTTATTATTGTTTTCACGGAGATTTCTGACCATTTATAGAGTATTGACTGCAGCAGTGGCCTTGGTAATTCTCTCTTGGTCGTGCTTCGTGTACCTAGTGTAAGTAATTTTCATTTCGAGTACATTGCATTCCGTGGTGTAGGGATAACGTCTATCCCCCATCCTGACGTCGTAAAGTAGTCTCCTGCCTATGGGGACTAATTTGAACTTTTTCTGGTTAGTGCGGATCTTCTACCGGGCCTCGTAGGAGTTAAGGTTTTCAATTTCTGCTTCTGTCATACGAGCTTGCCAAGGCGCATTCCTCCATGGAGAAGTAATTATATGTGTGAAATCATCGGCGAATTGAAAGGGTTGAGGCAAGCAGGGCTTTCAGGGGCTGGGACATCAGTGGTTTAAATCAAGTGGAGAGTGGGGGACAGGGACCCGCCTGCGGGAGCTCCGCAGCGAGCAGAAACTTTGTTCCGTCCGTGCACTCTAAACTGATGTACGCCGTTCTCTCCATGACATAGTCACAGAGAGTTCTTTCTAAGTTTGCACTTAACAATGTCCACGTAACATCTTTCCGGTTTTGCTTGGGCTAGCTTTTCCGCGATGACATTAATCGCCATCTCCGTTCCCCATTTTCTTCTAAACCCGAATTGATGTGGTTGAAGAGGGAGTTCTCCCCCAGGTGAGACACCAATCTTCGGTTGAGGATCTTCTCCAAGAGCTTTCCACCAAATTATAGAAGTGAAATTGGCTGGTAGCTCTCCTTCAACGTTAGGTCCTTTCCGTGCTTAGGCAAGAAAATCTTCTTAGCCATTTTATAAGCATCTGGAAAGTGTCCCGTGTTCAGACAGGCGTTAAATATCCTTCTCATCCTTTCGATGACATTGGCTGGTGCCTTTTCAAAGTTTAAATTTGTAAGCCCGTATTGTCCTGGGGCTTTTCGTTGGAATAAACGGAGCGCGTCGAATAGTTCTTCTTCGGTAATCTCGGCGTCTCTGTCGCTCTGTCTATCTACCTGTTGGTGAGGGTGCGTCTTGTGTATTTGTTCATTAAGCTCTTCTATGATGTTTTTTTCAAGCTATAGGTCATAGACTTCGTTTTCAGCTCACGGTATAAATCCTTCATATATTCTGTCCATCTGTAGGTCGAGATGGTCCTATACTCGGATTTAAGTATACAAACCCTATCTGAGTTGATGAGATGGTT
This sequence comes from Ceratothoa steindachneri, assembly GCA_963969495.1. Lineage (NCBI taxonomy): Eukaryota > Metazoa > Arthropoda > Malacostraca > Isopoda > Cymothoidae > Ceratothoa > Ceratothoa steindachneri. The sequence continues at coordinate 148,861,900 of OZ018324.1, read as the reverse complement.
ATTGACGTCGTCGAATGCCTCTTCAATCTCCTCTAGAGTTGCCTAGTCCAAGTTGGGCGTATCATAGGCCTCAAGAAGTTGCGCGTAACGTGTCCAGTCTGCTTTTTATAGTTCTTTTTGATTGCAACTGGAACTTGTATAGGGTTCTTGTTGATAGTGAGTAGGTCCCTATATGGTCACTACATGGTACCTGGACTGGTTCCATGTAGTAATTAAACGGCAGCTGACGATTCGCCAGACAGAGGGCCTGTTTTGCGGCACTTCCTGCTCTGACAAAGGTGGAGAAGTCGAGGCCAATTCGCTGGGCAATATTTTTGTTCAACAATAGGTCTAGGCATCTTCTTATACCGTTGAAGGTCCTGTAACCGGATTCTCGGCATTTGGCGTTCAGATCCCTAACTAATATAGTGGGGCCTCTTCTGCCAAATAGGCCAGTCAGAGTGTGAATTGGTAACACGTCTTTCCTTGGCGGTTGATATCCGGTAGCAATGATCAACTTCCCTATGTTGAGTTTGATCTCAATCGTGAGTAGGATTCTTCTAAATTTCTTATTTGCTTGTATTTAACCCATTTCTTTATTGCAATAGCGGCACCGTTGAACCGCTCCTGCGAATAATTCGTGATCAATACATCGTAGTTTCAGATTTTCATTTCTGCATTACGTGTGTCGATCCCGTGTTCCGAAATTGAGATGATGTCTGCATTAAGTTCCTTGGATACATTTCCGTAAAGAATCCTTTTCGCTAGCTATTGGTATTAATTTCCAATATCTTCAGTGCGTTCCGTAACATGGTGAATTGTTTTTACCTATCTTCTTCTTATTCTTCTTTTTCTTGGGGGCTGGCTGGGTGGTTTTACTGTGCCCATTGTTTTGCATCTTCCGGAGGGGGGGGACTCGGGATTTTGGAACTGCTATTCGTAGCTCGTGTACGAGTGCAGGAGCCCGCGTCATTGTCCGAAGAGGAGGATCCCTCCTTATTTTTAGCCTTTTCTTCCTCTTCATCGTCATCTTCGGATTCTCCCGATGAGGGAGCTTCGACGATCTCCTCCAGTCCAGATTTGACAGTGTCGTTTCTGATGAGTGATTCCTTGAATACCTTGGAGCATTGAGGGTATTGAGGGATGATTACTGAAATTGAGATTGTTGTCCTTTAATAGTGCATTGAGTACCTGGTTGTAACATCCAGGCTTCACTGCATTAGCCACATTTGCGTGGTTAATGCAGATCAGAACCTTTGCACTCAGATGTCCTGTGATATTCATCTCTGTAAGTGCAGGTGCAGGTGTAGTCTTTACTTCTCCATTCTTCCTAGCGGCGTTCGCGTAGGTCATCTCCTTAGCTTTCTTCTCTTCTTCCACCTTGCTTTTGATGATATCTCGCGCTTTGGACAGTTCAGGACTATGGTTCTGTGTTGCACTTTACAGTTAAGGCATCTCTTCTTAGTGCTCTTGCACTTTTCGAACCGATGTTCTTCTGTGGCGTATTCACTGCACCACAATTTGTTCTTGTCTAGACAGGTGGCAGTAGTGTGTTGTTCTAATTTGTAGCATGAGAACCACATCTGGATGCTACTAAATTTTTCTTGTCGGATGTTGTCACCTGGTATAATCATGTTTAATACCAGTATTCCATTCTGTGTTGATTTCTTGGCCATTTCGGTGGTAACGAAGGAGATCTTAAGCACATGGGTTTGATCGCAAAACTTATTATTTTACGAACTTGTGTCCAGAGGTTGTTTTTTTGTAATCTCCTCCTTAAGCTCTACTGGCGTATGCTCACCCACCAAACTTTCCACTTAGCGGCAGATCACGCTTCGGTCGGCTGCCACTTGAGGAGGGGTTTTGGCTTCGAGTCCGGTGTTCATGAGGACCCTCGCCGCCTCTTCCGATATGAGCTGTTCCACATCCTTTGTCTTGGCACATAAGGCGATAAACCCAGATGAAACTTCAATTAGTTTCAGCAGTGCTACCTTTAATTTGAGGTAGACGGTTCTACAGAAAATCCTTTTATCGGAGTTCTTCATTCCATGGATGATCCTTAGGGGGCCCCTTATAGTGAGGGTCTCCATAGTCTTACCCGTCCTTCTACTAAGTCCTCTTATGATGTCTTCTTTTCTGAAACCAAAGTGTAATTATGGTGTTTGGATTGAAAAAAGAAGTTATGAGGTGGTAAAAGAGGGATCAGTTAGTGAGGTAGGTTGGTGAATGAGTCCCCTAAAATGGTGAAAAAACTCCCCTGTCCATTTTCCAGTTGATCGCCCGCTCGGTTGCTGCCAGGATTATGGGATAGATCTCGAATGGGAACCACAGAGGGGTGAATTATGGTGGACTCGATGCAGTAGCGGTCGAATTAACGACCGCTAAAGTTGTGCCACCATCTCTTGGGTACTTGCGCCATACCTGCATCCAACTAGATAGAGACGGATTTGACTTCCCTCCATGATGCTGGCCGGGTCCCCCGGGCGATGAGGATCTCTTCTCCGTCCAGGACTCGCAGTCATGCCCCAGTTTCGAGTAATTTATGACTTATGCTTCTACTGCGCACTAGTCCTAAAACCAGTTTTCACATAAGCCCTTAATTATGCCAGTCTAAGTGGCCGGCATAGTTAAGACGAAATCAATGAATGGCAGACATCCCAGCAGGTTTCCACGCAGGGCAATGGACGGGAACAGTGAGATGCTTAAGCCCTTATTAAATTATGAATCCTCGGTGAAAAATAGTAATATCTCTTTTTGAAGGGTGAAGCGAAATTCACCAAAAGACTTCCAGAATAGGCTCTTTTCTATGTAGGCGGTGCTCAAAGTCCGTTACTAAGAAAGTAAAAATGCTTTATCCGTAGGGTAACCAGCAGAGCTTATGAAGCGAATATTCGGCCTTCATGGAATTATTTTTATTTTATTATATTATAAGAACAGAGTTTACAGAATTGAGTATTTTACATATAAGTAAAAAAATTACATATCAGCAAAACAATTTAGATTAATAGCAGTGAATATACACCCAAAAAAAGGAGAGTAGAGAAGGAAAAGTTGTCATCGAGAATTAAGAAGAACGAAACTCCAGGAACTGTGGAGGCCATCGATCCTTTTTATTCTATGTACATAGCTATTATATATATTTTAGTTATAAACAAATTACCATATCGAATTGTTACCTATTTTTTATTTTGTTATATCTTATATTTGATTTCTTATTTATACATTTTAAATTATAATTTTTGAGTGATTTAATTATTATTACTTTATTTTACATTGCATTATCTCTTATTACTCATCTACTTTCGCTTTCGATTAATACCGTTAATTTTCTTCTCTTTGTTACATTTCTTTAACATTAAATTGATAATATTTATTGCTACTTAATATCCTTTAGTTTATTTACTTTATTTTAATACCTATATTTCATACACTATTATTTTTACATAATTTAAGTTCATTTATTAGTCTATTCATGTTTTTCGATTATTTTATTTATTTCTACCTTATTCTATATTTCTCAATTTTATCTTTTGCCTTATTTATTTATATTATTTCACATTGGTAATTCATTTTCACTTTAATTTATTCACTTATCATATTTTCACTTTTCGTTTATTATTCACTTTTATCGGTTACTTATTTGGCTATCTGAGAGGTCTTTTGTACATTCTTAATAATCTTGAACACATTCAGGTTCACTGTATGGATGCACGAGTCCGGTACGTAAAATGTAGATTCCTCCAGCAGTCCTGTTATTTCCTTTGGTGAGTAGGGTCCTTTGTGGGTTCATTTGAATTTGCCCATTCTTATTCCTTCCGTGAGTTGTTCGGTGTTTACTTTCGGCGGTCTGCCTACTGGTGATCCAAAGACCTTGAGAGATACTTCTTCTGCGTTAAAAAGTATCCCTTCTCCAGTAATTCCTTCTTTTCTGTGAGGGGAACTCCCTGGTACTTTAGGATTTTTTCGTCCTCGTCCTATTCTTCTGTTGTAGGGGTTTCTTTTTCTTCGACTTCTTCGGTTTTCTTTTTCTTCTTTTTTCTCTGTTTTTCTTCTTTGGGTTTTCATTTTTTCCACTTTCTTCTTCTTCTGTCGATTCCTCTTTTTCTGTCGTTTCCTTTTTTTTATTTTCTTGCTGCTCGTTGGTAAATTTTATTTAGAGTATTTCGTTGGAGGAAGCATTCGGCGGGAACCATAGTTTCTTTTTTACACTATACATTTGCAGAAGCTGATTTAACTCGTCTGCCAACGTGCCGAGGCGAGCCAGGTTTGCTAGGTGGGCAAACATTATCATGGCCATTATTTCGGTTCCTTCCTTTGGCATGACCATTGAAAGTCGTGATTTCGGTGTTCCTTGGTGTGGCTGCATCGAGGTAGTTCTTTTCTCTTGCCTCCTTTTCCTTTTTCTGCTTCTCTTCCTTTTTCTGAATGTATTTTTTCCGATGGGGTACGGGTTTGCATTCTTTCCACCCGTGACCGAATCATGCAGAGTTGGAATACGTCATCTCCTTCGCGGGGCATTATCTGGTATGGTGCTGCTCAACCACGTAGCATTTAAAGCAGCTCTCGATAGGGATAAATCCTTCGGTTTCAATTTGTTCAGGAGCAACCCTGAGGTAAAACCTTAATAGTCTGTTATTCTTTGCCCGACTCGCCATCTCAATGTTGGAGGATAGCACTTTTACTATATTATTGCCCTGGCCGAATTTTTCTATTTTAGTTATATTGGCCCATTTTTGTTTATCGGATAGCTTGGACTAAATTTCCTCACAAGAGTTATCCATGAAAAAGTGGTCCAGCCGTCAAGGGATGATGGTTCGTTGAACGAGGATTACGTAGGGAATGATCGCTTCAGTCTAATTTTTTTCAGGTGTTTCTTGGCCTCTTCTGATAATAGCTTCTCCATGTCCTGCCTGTTATCGCAAATGCTTGCGTAACCTGAAGGCGTTTTGAGAGACGTTGAGCTTTAAAAATATCGTATTCATGACCGTTGGCCGATCTGGTTTAGTTCCCCCCGTAGGGTGCAGAGGGGAACCCGTCTAGTTTCTTGAGGGGCAGCCCACATGGGGCCCCTTGATTAGTTATCCTTTTTTTCTTCTTGAGCTCGACCTTTTCTCGATTAAGAATAGTTGTTTCGTCTCGTGAACGAAAACTAGTTTGTCTGGCAGGAGACGTTCTCAGAACTTCCCCTTATTTTTCCTCCTTTGGAATTATTTACAAATTGCTAAATTATATATATTCTTTCTACATGAACATAAGTATTACAAAAATTGGCTAATCTGCGACAATAAAAAATTCGGCATCAAAAATAACAGGAATACCGTGATTGCAGAAAAAATAAGGAAAGTGAAAGGGGAGAAATGCAGTTTGGCCATTGTATGCCAGGACATAGCAAAGACATTCGATAAAGTGTGGCAAAGAAACCTACAAATAAAATTCTAAATTTGGAAATGAGCAGCTATTTTGAAAGAATTTTATGCGACTACGTTATGTAAAGATATGCATACGTAGATACTGAAAATGACCAAGGTAAATGATTAAAGCTTAATGCGGGCTTCGCTCAGGGAGGGTGTTTAAGTCCTTCGCTATAGTCAGTGTATATTTCGGACATTCCCCACCCAGGAAAGAGGGCTGTGTGAACATACAATACGCAGATGATTTCACTCAATTATTTCCCTGTCTTTATCGGAACCCTGAGCAGCAGGCCAGAGTAACGGCAACAGAAATAGAAAATATAAACAAGTATGAACGCAAATGGAAAATTAAAACGAATAAATATTTTATTTAAAATTATACCTATGCATCGCAGTAAACTATCCGAAGTTTATCTAGATGGAGAGTGATACAGGTATAACAGTGAAGGCAAGATTTTAGCTCTAACTATTACCCAAAATGATTACAAGAAACACAAACCGAAAGAATAAACAAAGCACAAGGCATGCTAACTTTACTCTACAGATTAAGAAATCTGAACATGAAAAATTAGAAAAATATCTACCAGGCCATGATACAGCCTATTTTGATATATCAAACAATTGCCATGTATACAATTTCAAGAAGCAACCTTTTAAGAATGCAACGTATACAGAATAAGGCAGTATACATACGAGTAATTACGAACACGCGACTATTAGAGAGGAAAAACAAAAGAGACTTAAACATCGAAGGGAAATTAAAACCATTAAACAAAATAATTGAAAAAAGAGCCCAAAAAATCAGAAAAAAACACAAGGAGAAATAGGAGAGGTACTAAATAATCAAATAGAACGAGGGTCAGAATCGAGACAACATATGTTGTTTCCTAGTGCTAAAAACAAAGCGGACCAAAGGGAAGAAGAGATTTACGTGCAAACCAAATAAGGAAACCCGATTGTGACAAAATCACCGGATTGAACTTGATACTCACAAGGAATGATAAAACTAACCAAAAAGTGCAAATTAACGAAAAGGGAAATAAACAACATGAATAAAGAAAAGATTATAAACAAATAAATGAGCAAGGAACATGAGCCCACCAAACTATACAGATACGAGAATTATGCTACAAAAATCATCTAAACTCTAGTTATTAACATAGCAGGAAAACAAATAACGCTAACGAAGGTTTGAACGACTATCTCATACACACATAACATAATAACAAAACAACCACAGAAATAAACAAACATACACACTTTTACTCTAAGTTATTTTGAACTTAACTCTAATATTAATTTATAGTACAGAGATTAGCGTGACCTCCACGCAACTTGCACCTCTCTGCAAACCTCCAACTTCCTTCCACTTCAATCATCTTCCTCCTTTACTGCTATCCAAAGATGGGCCAAACACAAACACCAGGGACAGGTACAGCAAATCGTAACAATTAAAAGCTAGGAAAAAAACAAAAACACCGGGGTCTGGGTGTCACGTTAAGCGGGTCCACAGGCCAACTTGGTCGACTTTCAAGCCTTTGTCTTTATTTCAGTCTGTCCAATCCTTACTTTTCTTTTTCCCCCTTCCTTTCTCCCTCTCTCCCCCTCCCAGGAGCTCTATTCGCTCGGTGCCTTCAGACCCAGAGGGACAAGGGCACCGTGGAAACTCGGGGGAACCGGGCCTCGCCCCGCGCCCCCGGCCGGGTCGGAAGGGACTGGTCGGAAGGTGGGGGAGGGGCACAGGAATCTGAATCTTTTTCTCCCACTTTCCCTTTTATTTCAATCATTAATTCTGACTATTTGTCCCTCAGATCTAGTTCTCTGGCAAAAAAAGGCAAAGTAAAATGAGTCTTTTAACGGCGATCAACTCGGAGACGCCAAGATGTCGGGAGTATGGTTTCCGGCTGAAGTTACACGTTAATTGCCGGTTTCTTCATTTGATTAATGACGGTTTCGGCCATCCGCAATCTTCTGCAGTTTTGTAGTCTTAGGATGATGGAAGTGTCCGTTTTCAGTTTTTCACGGGTTATGGTATTGTCATGAGAGTAGGCGTGTTGTCAGTCGCCTTGATAGCGTTGTTGAGGTTACGCCGATGTACTTTGAATTGCGGTGTTCGCAGTCACCGACTTTGCGTGAATGTTGGTACACGACGTTAATCTCCTGAAGTTCGCTCGTTGGAGGGAGACAGTTGTTTTTTATTATGCGACTACTTGTTTTCTTGCTCTTGTAGTATATAATTAGATTAATATCCGTATTTGGGTCGGTTGGGGTCAGGTTACGATGGAGAATGGCTTCGAGAGCCTTTTCGTCTTTACGGTAGCCGGTGTTCATATTGGCCTGGTAATAAAGGTCGATATTATTCTTCTCCGGAGTAGACCTGACGCCAGGACCAGCGGCCAAGTTAATTTTCTCTTTCGTGGTGGCGTGATGGATTCTTGTGAGTAGCCGTTGTTAACGAGAACTCGGGAAAACTTCTTAAGTTCGAGATCAACAACTGTCCACGCGAATAAATGAGAAATTGTCCTGTTAACTAAGGCATTGATGACTGATCTCTTGTAACGTTCATGACATTTAAAGGATCATTTAAGCAGAAGCCCAAGTTCGTAGCCTTAGCGTATAATTAGTTCACAAATTTGGACTCCTGTGCACTTATGAGGATATCAAAGAAGGGGAAGGATCCTTCATCTTCCGTTTGGTGGGTGAAACTCAGACACGAGTTGTTCTTGACTGTTTCCACTAGGTCGTTCACTTGTTCGAGGTTAGTCGTATTCAAAATTATGTCATCGATATACGCGCGTAGATGGGAGGCTCGGGCGCTATATTGCTTTTGAAAATATTTGGCTAAAAGTATAAAACATCCCTCATAGATAAATATATTTAACATAATCAATTATATTCTTCATAATGTGTATTTTGCCAATATATTTGAATATTTTGTTAAGTTTGACTTAATTACTATTTTTCTAATTCGTGTGTGATTAATAAAATTGGATGTTTAATAAAATCAGAATTTACCCATTATTTCTTAAATTTCAGATTAAAGTCCTAACTAATGTGTATTCTTTTCGTTCATAATAAGTAATATGAGTAAAACTATAAAAGTTACTGAAACACAGAGAGCACAAAATCCATCTTCCCCATATCCAAGCATTAATTATCACAAGTAGAATTTGACCCTAAATAAAAAAAATAAGAATTTAAGAATAAATAAAAATTTTAAAGAATTTGTAAAGAAAATAAAAAAATCCAAGGATATTCCCCAAATAAAAAAAATCAAGAATTTGAAAAGAATAAATTTTTTTACAGAATTTGCAAGAAATATATTTGAAAAAATTTGCCCCGAAATAATTTTTTTCAAGACTTTGCCAAAAGCTAAAAAATTTCAAGAATTTGCCCCAAAATAAAAATTCTCAAGAATTTACAAAAATTAAAAAAATCACGAATTTGCAAAGAAATAAAATTCTTCAAGAATTTGCAAATAATAAAAACTTTAAGACTTTGCAAAGAAATGAAAACTTCAAGAATTTTCAATGAAAATAAATATTTTCAAGAATTGCTGTGCGAAACGCATCAATTGATTACACAGGGGAACACTTTTAATTACATTTTCTGGTGACTAGGATTTATCTTCTAATTTTAATTCCTTTTTTCATGCTGATTTCAAATATATAATCCATTTTTACCTTCATGCTATAGTTATTCTGTAATTTCTATTTTCTCGTTTCCCCGAAAACTCCCCTCCGGACGGACAGAGAGGGTGCTTGTAGAAAGCAAATACTTCACAGTACATAGTAGTAAGATAGTAATAAGTGTTATTGTGGAAAATATTGACATTATTGTTTCTTTTTTCAGGTCTCATGTTAGAGTGATGGGTTTGTCAAGAGGAAATTGCGTTAATGATCAAGACACTTCTGCTACATATGTGGCTGTTACATGCTAGTTCTTCAAAGGCACAATATATCAAATTTGTGATCCGCACTTATAAGACATATATTGATGTTTCTCTTGTCGATCAAGATAAGAAGTGGGCCCCACAGGCTGTTTGCCATAGTTGTGTGGAACATCTTCGTGAGTGTACGAAAGGAAAGAGAAAAGATCTTACTTTTGGAATCCCCATAGTGTGGCGAGAGCCAAAGGATCATGTATCGGACTGTTATCTCTTTCTGGTGAATGCTAAAGGGATTGGCAAGAAAAAATCAGCACAAGATCGACTACCCCAACAGTCCCTCAGTGATCCGGCTAGTACCTCATTCCGATTTTTAGTGTATATGCTTCCTCCGTGGATGAAAGTGGTGTACCTAATATGGACGTCCACGGAATGGATTTAGAACCTCCAGATTCCCCATCACATGCTGAACAGTCATTAGCTCCTCACTGTTTCAATCAAAAGAATTTTAATGGCCCTGTTACGTGATTTGGCGCTCTCCAAGAAAGCTGAGGAACTTTTAGCCTCCAGGTTAAGTGAAAGACGTATGCTTGACAGGTCAGTACGGATATCATATTACCGAACAAGGGAGATTACATTTGTTAAGTAATTCTCTGAGGAAAAACAATTTGTATACTGCCACGATGTTCCTGGTCTTTTTACCGAGTCGGGACTTGATGCCTATAGCCCTGCTGAGTGAAGACTGTATTTGGATAGCTCCAAGCGTATCCTTAAGTGTGTCCTTGTGCATATTGGCAATGACTTTGGTGCAGTTCATTTCCGTCACTCCCTCCCTCTGCGAAAAACTCACGATGACATAAGAATGGTCATGGATTTACTTATGTACCATGAACATAATTGGATCATATGTGTAGACCTTAAGATGGTCATCTTCCTCCTTGGCCAGTAGAAGGGATATACAAAGTTTCCATGCTATATCTGTATGTGGGACAGTCGAACCTGTGACAAAAACTGGTCCCCAAAAGATTGGCCAGTTCGGGAAACTTTGGAATCAGGAATGCCAAACATTGTTATTGTCCCAATCGTAAGTCTAGAGAAGATCGTTTTCCCTCCACTTCATCTCAAACTGGGGTTGATGAAGCAGTATGTCAAGGCGTTGAGCACTGATAATGATTGTTTTCAGTACATATTATCTGCGTTTCCGGCTTTGTCATACGAAAAAATAAAAGAAGGAGTATTTGATGATCCCCAAATCCGAAGACTTCTGAGTGATTCTAGATTCGTGAACACCATGAATGGAAAGGAGAAGGCAGCCTAGCTCTCATCTTCTGCCGTTGTTCGTAACTTCTTGGAAAGCAAAAAAGTGCATAACTACGAGGATCTGGTTACTAATATGCTTTTAGCATATCGTGATCTGGGATGCAACATGCGTGTGAAGCTGCATTCCCGAAATAGTCACCTCGACCAATTCCCCGAGAATCTGTGAGCTTTGAGGGACGATCAAGGGGAACGCTTCCATCAGGATTTGATGACGATAGAAAAGTGCTACCAAGGTCACTGAATAGACACATTATGGCGGACTACTGCTGGACGATTAGAAAAAATCAGCCAGAGAAGAATTACGAGAGAAAGAGTTACAAACGCAAATCTTTGCCCGATTGAAATCAAGAAGAGGTCCTCCAGCCTGATGTGAAGAGGTCAGTCTATTAGAATATGGAGCTGCATTTCTTCATTAGGGCCATGCAAAATACTTTAGGGATATCGTTCCAGAAATTGCGCCCCACAACAGCAAAAAATCAAGTTTTTATTTAGCAGAACAATGCCCCATGCCATACATTCAACCACATCAAAAAAGGTTTAACAGAAATGGGAATCACCCATATGGAGTAGTTACCATAGAGCCGATACTTAAATTCAATAGACCACTTGTGAAAGGTGCATTTAAAAGTAATAAGAAATATGTATTTCAAGTACAAATAAAACAAAACTTTATGAAAAATTACAAGTTGAGTGGAAATTTAATGAACTCTATGCCACAAAGAATTATGGGTGTAAATAAAGCAGAAGCGAGCCTAAATATTAAAATAATTCAAAATAAATAAATAATATATATATATATTTTAATGGTTATATTTAACAGAAGAAGAGGCATTGTTCAGTTTCTTGATAACTTTTTAACTTCATAAGTGACTATCCCTTAAAGGGATCATAAAAATATCATTGTAACTCATTATTTAATATTGGCCCGAGGCAACTTTCGACCATACTGGTCATCTTCTGTGGCCACACTGAAAATAAAAAGAAATTCCTTCATATAAATACAGAATATATGTATTGTTTAATATCAAAATAGAAAAAATATATTTGAGATTAAAATAAAAAACTTTGAGTTTAAAATGAAACTACTTTTTGATGGCACATGTGGTAGAAAGAAGCAACAACAGGAAGAAACGGCCAAATTAACACATGTCTTTCAGAGATACATAGAAATATTTTGACAGAAATATATGATTAAAAAACAACAGGAAAAAAAAGAAATTAACACCCTTCTTTCAGAAATAGTACTCGATGTCACGCGTATGTACCTATAGTTGCGGTGCCTAAAGTGATCGGTAGAAAATGAATGTTGGTAAAGAGACGAGGACCTCTTGTAATTGTTTTTTTCACGTAAAAGGAGAGGCTCAGACGTGAGTTCCCTTTGAAATTTCTTTTTTCTTCTAAATTCATGTTTCCAGTTTGAGTAAACTACTACGTATCTTATGACGCACTAGAAAATAACGTCGTAGCGGCTGAGAGACGCGGGGTGACGAGTTAAAAAGCCGGCATGCATTTAGTCACGTACACACTTCCGGCAAAGGCTATACATATGACTCCCTGACGCAAAGAAACTCAGAGCTGATCAGGAGTTGGTACAGAGAGGACATGCTGTTATCTGCAGTGCCTTACCAGACCTCACCAGTACTTGTTGCCATTGCTTCTGCCGTTGCACCTGTTGTAAGCTACAGATTTACCCGTCTCTTCCGCCGGGAAGTCGGATACATCTGTGCTCGTTACGACTCTCCCTTGTTTTCATGACAACGGCCACCTGGTTATTGCCTCACTACTTCCGTGACAGGTATTTGGAGTAGATATTTTCATCCTGCATTCTATTCTTTGGTTTTCTTTAGCTGCAGAGTTAACTTTTTATTTATTCGTAATTTAAGGTACGAGTATGTTGTTCTATAGCTTATGGCCATTATTTTAGTTTTGTTCGTCGTTGTTGGCTTGTATATTTTATTTGTGTGTATTTCGTAAATTTCTGTGACTACGATGTCTTTTACTAAAGAATTTAAGGAACAAGCTATGGACTTGGGCCTAACAGGGAAAGAGAGCGGCCACTATATTCTGCAAAGCAAGCATTTGGACGTGATGAGCGTGAGGAGGAACGCCAAAACAGCCGTTAGCTTGCTGAACTTTAAGCTAAGAAGGAGGAAGAAGAGGCAAAAGTACAACTGGCCAAGACTGAAGCAAAGAAGGAGATTGAGTTAGCACGCATCATTGCATGTCAGCAACTTAATTCTGCTTACTAATGATCCGGTGAATTGTCCTCAAGCTCCCTCTCTTCCAAGATGGAGAAGATATTCTCTCCTACCTCAAGCGCTTCCAACGTTTTGCCGAGTTACCGGTAATGTTGCTGAAATGTACAATTCTCCGTCTTCTGATATTACCAAGAACTACGAGCTGTTGAAGAAAGCCTTACTGACCGGATTTAACAAGACTACTGATAGTTACCGTGTCGGGTTCCGAAGCGCTAAGGTTCCAACATGAATAGAATTTCAACAGTTTTTCTTCCATCTAACCTGACTGTTCCAGGCGTGGTTGGAAGCTTCTGGAATAGGTAACACCGTTGAGAAGTTAAATACAAAGGGATCATACGAAGGGAATACAAAACTGATCAAAGATCAGTTTTGTATTCCCTCTATCGCAATTTACGTGCTTTCATCAAGGAACGGCGGCCCAATACTTTGATGGAAGCTATTCAACTAGCTGATGGTTGGACCTCAGCTTACTCTACGCTTCCTCAAACTTCCAGTCCCAGCTCTAGTAAGTTCGTTCGACCATCCAAGCTGTCTACTAAGGTAACAACAGTGGCACCTAACTCTGCTAACAACCGAAAGGACCCTTCATCGTCAGTGACGTCCCATGACTGTGGAGAGGTTAGGCACCTTCGACCTCGCTGCCCAAGGAATCCCCACACCTTCAAGGATGGCACGTCTGCTGCGCAGCCATATAAGGTGGGATTTTGCATATCTGACCGAAGTGTTCCCCATTTCCAAGCTTCTAGTAACATCAACGGGGCTTAGGTGTCTACTATCATTATAGACACTAGTTACTCATGTGTGGTTGTTTCTGAAGACGTGTTACCCTATGCTGATTTTACGAAGTGCAGAAAAGTCTTCTTTGCCCACTACTTGAGACGAGTGGATGCATTTCCTATTGTGTCTTGCTACCTTCGATGCCATTATTACGAAGGTTGGACGGACGTTATCAAAGCTCCAAACAAATTTGCCAGTATCTTAGTTGGTAATATTCTGGGAGTTAGATAACCTAATGTCGCTGAATAGTTGCCTTCCTCGGCTGATGACAAAGCTGTTTCATCCCCCATGGACTCTACCATTCAAAGTCCGGCATGGGATGCTTCGCGTTTACCAACGGCAAACTTTACTCTGCCGAGAGATTCTTCTGCTTCCAGTAACAACATTTATCTAAAACCGGAAATCCATCAAATATGTGCAGTCCAGACCTGAGCGGGTGAAGTGAGGCGCTTTCACCCCTTAGCTTTGTCTGCTCTACAGCCCCTCAGACTTATTTTTAAACGCTCTCTGCCACTAGAGCTAAAGCTGCCTCGGGAGAAATTGACCAAGTGACGAACCGGTCTAGCTACCAACTTGTCATGGTTGACGACCTCCTCTACCGGAAATGTTGGACGTTTGATCGTACTGATAAGGTAGACAAGACAACCTTTGTTGCACCCCGTGATTGCCACACATTAATCCTCTCTGTTGCTCATGAAAGCCCCTTAGTTGGCCATTTCTCTCACCAAAAGACTGAGCAAAAGTTCGCAGACCAGTTGAATTAGCCTGGCATGGGAACTGAAATCAGAGCCTTCTGCCGTTTCTGCGACAAGTGGCAACGCTTTTTGGCGAAAGGAAGAGTAAGATCAGTTCCATTACAGCCCATGCCTATCATCACTGAACCATTTGCCCGCTTTGGCGTCGACTTGGTTGAACCACTTTCTCCAGCCTATTACAAAGGACATAGATACATCCTGACCTTCATTGATTTTGCTACGGGTTTTCTAGACACTGTACTCCTAACGGAAATAAAATCTATATCCGTCTATGAAGCATTGGTGACATTTTTCTACAGAGTTGGGATTCCGCGAGAAATACTGAGGGAGGGTGGGACCAAATTTACGTCCAACTTGTTGAATAAACTTCATAAGCTACTAGGTGTTAAACTTATCTTCACCATTTTACCCTAGAATATATCTGAGCACCTTTCTTTTGGACCTATCTATTTCTGTTTTGGGCCAAGAAAACTTAGTTCCTCGCCTTGCCTTTACAATATATATATATATATATATATATATATATATATATATATATATATATATATATATATATATATATATATATGATAAATGAACAATAACGTTCAAATGTAGTTAGGTAAGGATTTCTTAATCTGCTGGAAATTTCTCATTGAGTTCGTCAATCCTCTTCACGAGTTCCACATCTACAACTGGGCAGCCATCCATTTTTCAAAGGAGAATTTCAAGCTGCCTTTAATCGTAGTTGGCGTTTGAACTTTAACAGAAAAAGGGAAATTGAATATATTCTAGCGTCACTTCTCTGCTAAATTCAGAAAATGGTTGAATTCATGGAGACCTCTAGGGTATTAAAGACTTCTTACGATTGCCCTTACCCCACAGCATATATATATATATATATATTATATATATATATATATATATATATATATATATATATATATATATATATATAATTATAAAGTAGCGGCCATGATGATTCGGACACTTAGGTTTCAATCACAAATTTTATAGTAGCCTCAAACAAAATAATGGTAAGCAATACCTGATAAATTACACGTAGAAACTAAGCATAACTATAAGTTGTACATGCACATTGTAGATGTTAGGATTGATGAAAGAGAAAGTTACGTGCAAAATGGCATTTTTCTTAAAAAAAATATGTCGGTCTAATTGATCCAGGCATCGTTATTCTATTACTTACACCTTTGAAACAAGAAAGTAATTTAGGGTAGTAACTTACTTTCCTAAATTCTTAGCTCTTTTAGTCATTCCATTTTCAAGTTACGAGCAACAAATATGCCTAGGAGACCCATTACACCTATCTATATCCAGGAGCTCATTGATAAACTACGTCAAGTGGATCATGTCTTGATCAAAGCCATATTTGAAAGGGTTAGATACTCCAAAAGTGTCGTACATAATATTATATTTTGTAACGATCTCACAGTCTCATGTATCAGTGGAAATTCTACTGGCAGGACAAGAAAACCCTCAAATAGAAATGACCAAGCCATTGTGCGTATCTAAAAAAAGGACAGATACAAGACAGTAGCCAGGCTTTAAAGAGAAGTAAATGAAAATATGGGCATTAGTGTCTGCAAGAAGACAGTATCACTCATCCTGACGGTAATATCATTAAAATCTCGCACAATTTTATTCAATCCACTCGTCAACACTAAAAACAAGAAATCTAGATTATATATATTAGCTCTAAGGACAAGAAAGATATATTATCCTTCGCTACTAAGCAGGTTCTATGGACTGAAGACAAATAGCTCAAACTACATTTCAGCTATGAATAGAAGTACAATTTGTTTGGATCAGATGGCAGGAGGCTTGTTCGTTGAAAACCTGGCAAAAGATTATCCTTGAACTGTGTGAAAAGCAGCGTCAAGTTTACAGGATAGAGACTTATGCTGTGTGGTATAATTTTGCCGGAAGGTACTCGCCCACTTTTCCTCTTACAGAGAAGAGCGATAAAGAACTTCTGCAAGCAAATGATGTGCCCCATATGAGAGGCGCTTCTACCCAACCTGCCATTTTTATGCAGGACAATTTACCTTGCCACACGGCAAAGTTGGTGAAGAGATTTCTGTATATCAGAAGGAGGTAAGCTTCATGGATTGGCTCGGACCTCAATCCGTTTGAGAATTTGTGGAAGATACTAGAAAAGAGCAGTATCTTAGAAGAGAAACACAGTATCTTAGAAGTGGCATTTACTTGGTTTTGACCAACGTTTGATAGTCTCCAATGTTTTATTGAGGCTTCTCTGTATTATTCTTCAAAATTATTTTTGAGATAGGGGTTGTAATAATATAAGTAAAGCAGCGTATTTTATCGGAGAACGAATCAAACCTGATTAACCACTGACAATCACTATATTTTTGTTTTTTCGCAGGTGGTTCCTTTGTACATATTAACCCTAATAAAATATTCATACGGGATACCAACGTAGCCATGAGGAGACTGACTTTCCCTGGACAGACACTTATTGGACGCTAAAAGCGACGAATTTAGACGCTGTAACTAACTGAGATCAACAAATAAGCGATGCTAAATTGTTTAGTAGAGTGATTAAAATATTAAATACCCTAGCCATGGCTTCGCCACTTCCTCCTACGGGGTAGGCTTGCGCTTCGCTGCTAAAATTAAAATTTAAAGTCTAAAAAAAACAGCTGTGGTTAAATTTTTATAAATTTTCTGAACTTGGACAATTATAATAATTTTAAAAAGGAACTCTAAACTAAATTTTACCCCTTTCAAAATATCACGTTGCTAAAATATAGTTATAGAAGATATATAAAGATAAAGTTTCTGAACTTCACCATTTGTACTTTGGGTTTTAAAAAAATTCACAAAATTTCGATACTTATATTTATTTCTGAACTTCACCATTTGTTTTTTTTTATATTATAAAAGAATTATTATAAATAACTTTGATAAAAATTTTTAAATATACCTATGTGGTTTTGGTCTAAAAAAAAGAGCTTCTTTCACTTGAAATTGCTTTTATATACTAAAAAATGAAAAACATCCCTTGATTTTAATACATTTTCTGAACTTCATGATTTGTAATTATTTAAAAAAAAGGCCCCTAAGGAAAAAAACATTTATTAATTTTTCACACATCTTCAAAAATCCCGTTTTACAATTAAAGAGTTAGTGATGATGATAATTTAGGTAAAAATAGTATGACAGCATTAGAAGTATTAAGAATGATTTAACAAAGTTACCTATTTGAGAATGATTGTGTCTAAACCTATATTTTATTGGTGAACATCGATAACGAAATAGGAAACATCCTTGTGGGGGTAAAGTAAGCGAAAGCAGAATAGAGAAGAAAATGATCTGCATAAAGAGAACTGAACGAGAACTCGAGAGAATGGCAAGAAAAATTAGTATTGGCCAACATTCTACCAGTAATACTACTACTACTAATAAGAATAATGCCCATTTTGTATGGCGTTCTTTAATATCACAGGACTTTTAGATCGTCTGTAAACCCACTAGGAGAAGACATGGGAGTAAAGGGTGGGGGGTTAACGCCTCCTTTAATTTATTCAAGGAAGGGGAGGAGCCTATAGCAGGAGAAAGATCATTTCTTATTTTAGTTATTTGATGTAGAAATTAATTAATACTTTTATTTTAGTTATTCGATGTTGAAATTTACTAATAATCGTATTGTGGTCATTGGATACAAAATTAATTAATAATCTTATTTTACTTATTCAATGTGGAAATTAATTAATAATCTTGTTTTAGGTTTTCGATGTGGAAATTAATTAATAATCTTATTGTGGTCATTGGATGTAAAATTAATTAATAATCTTATTTTAGTTATTTGATGTGGAATTTAATTAACAATCTTATTTTAGTTATTCGATGTGGAAATTAATTAATAATCTTATTTTATTTATTAAATATGAAAATTAATTAATTACCACATCGAATAAATGAATTAATAATCTTATTTTTGGTATTCGATGTGAAAATGAATCAATAATCTTATTGTGGTCATTGGTTGTAAAATTAATTAATAATCTCATTTTAGTTGTTTAATGTGGAATTTAATTAACACTCTTATTTTAGTTATTCGATGTAGAAATTAATTAATAATATTATTTTACTTATTTGAGGGGGAAAGGATTTAATAATCCTATTTTAGGTATTCGATTTGGAAATTTGTTAATAATCTTATTCTAGTAAATGAAAGTATAAATTAATTAATAGAACAGGTTACAACAGACTTGCGGCAGTGTGTTTCCTACCACACTCACAGTCTCACTGCCTTTCAATATTGTTCCACCAGTCATAGATGGTCATTGTGATTGCGAGTTTATATTTTGACGAGAAAGGTAGGCGATTTTTCTAGTCACTTACTTTTGAAACTTATATTAAATATTCAATGAGCAACCTATTGATATGTATATGTAGTATTTTATATTGATTATATTTTATTAATGCATGATATAAATACTGCTAAGATGTCATGCTCTGTATTATAATGATAAATTTATGAATAATATTTCCGTTTATCTTATAATTTTTGGTTCTTTTCTTCTTTAAGGCGGCTCGTAATTGTGTGAATAAGGCAGAAAACATCAGCTACATTTGTGGTGGGGTGACATTTGCATCACAGAACCGCTGTAAAACTGCTATGGCTAGAAATGGTGCAAGATTGGTGACCAGGATAAGAAATTGGCCCCTCACATATGTTGAGCAGAAAGAGAAAAAGAATGCCTTTTGCTGTGCACATGACGCGGTGAGAGCCAACAGACCAGACCAACAAATATTATTTCTGTATGGTACCTCCAGTACGAAAGGGCTTTTCAAAGAAGAATATCCAAACATTCCATCAGTTATTCGCCAAGAAAAAGGACACATGGAAAAGGACTACCTGTTTCTGATGCACCAACTTCAGTATCTTTCAATATTGATGAAGATTGTGATGAAGAGGATGTAGAGAAGGATGGTAGTGCTGTATTTCATGGTGACCCAAATGTTGATGAAGTACACTCCTCTAGGCCACATTTCATGTTAGGGATCTACAACTACCCAAGAATAAGCCAGAACTGTTAGGCTCTCGTCTTCATCAGTTGAATCTTCTATCAGCTGATGTGCAAATTGAAAATTTTAGTGACCATCAGCAGCATTTTAACGACTTGTTGGTAATGGAAGGCAATTTAGTAGCCTGCAACAATAAAAGCACTTGGCATCAAATACGAACCTAGGCACTAGAGGCTGTTCATTGATTCATCAAAAACGACTCTGAAAAGTGTCTTGCTGCAAACCGGCAATAATAAACCATCACTTCTTGTGTCCTATGCAACACATATGAAAGAAACCTATGATGATATAAAGCATATGTTGCAATGCATATAATATGATAAACATCAATGGCAGCTCTCTGGTAACTTAAAGGTTGTAGCTCATGAGGGCTTGTAGGGCCAATACACCAAGTACTGCTGATTTCTGTGTGAATTAGATAGCCGTGCAAGAGGTTCCAACTATATCAGGATAGACTGGACACCTTGTCAATCATTGGAGCCTAAGATGAAACATGTTCAACATTTCCCTATCAATAAACCAAACCAAATTTTGCTATCACAACTACATATAAAACTGGGGATCATGAAAAACTTTGTAAAAGCTATGGACAAATCGGGTCAAGGAATCAAGAAATTAACATAAAAATTCCCTTCACTGAGGGACACTAACATAAAAGAGGCAGTTTTCATTGGTCCTAAGATTCGAGAGCTCCTTAAAGATTGTGACTTTTAATCAACTGCTTGGGGAGCATTCAAGTTAGTGGCGAAGGGATTTCTCGAAAAACAAACTGGAAGGAAACTATGAAAAATTGGTGGAAAACCTCTTTAAGGCTTACATTAACATGTGATTTAACGTGTCACCCTAAATCCCCTTTTTGGACTCGCATTTAGACTTTTTTCCAGCAAACTGTGTGGCAGTTAGTGACAAACATGGTGAAACGTTTCACTAAGATATTTTAACCATGGAAAAGCGTTACCAGGGTAAATGGAGTACAACAATGCTTGCAGACTATTGCTGGACATTGGCAAGAATTTATTCTTCAGAATTCTATAAGCTTCAAGCAAAAAGGCAGAGAGTGAATATGGACAAGAGTTTAAAACATAATGATATAAACTGTACGTTATAATAAAATAATTAAATATTGCATGCCGCGTATATTTAAACCATAGCCAATAAACATTTTTCAAGGTGATATTTGGATTAAGTGCATCAAAATACATAAGAATGAACTAATCTCATTTAAAAAACAGACAAATTTTAAGAAATTGTTGACCACTGGAATCTTATTATGTTAATTAGATATAGAAATTGATTAATAATCATATTTTAGTCATTAGATGTAAAAAATAATTGATTATCTTATTTAATTATTCAATATGGAAATTAATTAATAATCTTATTTTAGTTATTCGATGTGGAAATTATTTAATAATATGCTTTTAAGCAATCGATATAGAAATTTATTAGTAATATTATTTTAGTCATTGGATGTAGAAAAAAATTAATAATATTATTGTAGTGATTCGATGAGTAAATTAATTAATAATCTTAAAAATATAACGAGTGTTATAGTAGTGTGAACAAAAATTTAGGAGTAGAATCATTAGGCATTATTATTTAAAAAAAATAACTGTACTGTTTATTCCGTACTAAATCGCAATGTTTACTAAAAGTCTAAACAATTACGGTAAAATTACTCAGTATGAAAAAAGAATAAAACAAATAATAAAACAACTCCTGGAAATAAAGCCAGTGAATATGTATGTGAGTCAAATAACCACAGATCTTTATGCAAGCAAAGGGATCGGAAGGGAAAACGGAGGGGTATTGGGGCCGGTAGGGAACACAAGCATCTAAATGTCATCTGCAACAAAGATGCCGATAATACGCATGGACTTTCATTACATGCAACAAATATGAGAGGATGACATTTTAATTATGATAAAAGATTTCCCATGAGAAATGAAAATTAACTCTTCTGAACGGAAGAGTTAGCTCTCTAAAAGATTGTTTAATCCCATTTTCTTTTACTTTCTCTTTATAAATGAACTAAATCAGCGATTATATATAAATTATAGTTCCTATTTTGATCAAATCACATATTACCACCCCTTTACATATATTGATAAAATTAAGCCACATTTTCGCTAAATTAATAACATATCAATATAAGTAAACTTCACTGTTAGAGGGTTAGCTTAAGAACGTTTGACAATAACCTAAAGATCCTCTCAGTATTGGATAGTACATTGGAATTCTTACTACTCTTGTCTAATATAGGAGTAGGAAGGCAATGAACTAAAGATCATCAAGTACATTGCCAATCTTACTTATCGATGATACATTCGCAGGGAGAAAATGAACTAAAGATTGTCTCAGCATTGGATAGTACATTAGCCATATTACTAATGTTGGCTGCTACATTCGCAGAGAGGAAATGAACTAAAGATTTTCAGAGAATTAGTTAGTAAATTGCATATCTTACTGATGTTGTCTAGTAAAATTGCAGGGAGAAAATGAACTAAAGATCCTCCCAGCATTGGATAATATATTGCCAACCTTACTACAGGTGGCTAATGCAATCGCAGGAAGGAAGTGAAGTATAGATCCTCTCAGCATTGAAGAGTACATTGGCCATCATACTACTAGTGTCTAATACAAAATAACACGACGACAAATTAGCTGAAATCAACACATTGATTGCCATGGATTGTAGCAGGTGTGGGAAATTTGTAGCAGAGTATATTCAATTGAAAAAACTGTAATTATCCTTAAAATGCTAAGAATAAAATAAAAGACTATGGTAATAACGCTAATGATGACTAATATTAAGGGGAAGGAAACATGAGTAAGCCAACAGACTCGCAATCAAACATGTGAGAAAAAATGAGGGAGTGAACAGAGGATATAGAAAAAAGAGAGGAAAATCTGCGCAGCAAATGATATGAAAGGTTGGAAATTTCATCACTTATAAGTACTGTAACTAGGAGTGAGCAATACATATCTCCTAAAAGCTTATATTATCCATCCACGAGCGAAGAAAGGCAGAGTACCACTTTGGCTTTCTGACAAGTATAATAATTTAATTGGATTCTCTTATATCCTATTTATCCTTGAAGGGAAAATGCATAAGGACATTGATCGAATAAAGTAGTCCTGAGTACTAAAGAAAGCCCTACAGGCAGATGAATCCACCAACTCTACTAATATTTAGAATGTTAAAATTTACCTTATCTCTTTAATAAAATCACTAACTTCCCCTTCCCATTTACTAATAATAAAATTTATAATGAAACACTCGAAATAAATGGGCATAATAATTTCTTATCCAATTCTATTATTTGATCTTTAAGAATCTCGTTGCTGAACTTAACCTTCACTTTCTTTTGAATGAAAATTATATATAATTGTGCAAAATAATAAAAATATTTTTATCTGACACTTTTAAATATCACAGGGTATCTTCCATAAAAATTGTACCAGCATTTAAAAAGAAAACTACATGCTAACTAGTAACTAAGTCCCGCCAAAGGCATTTATTCAGTCCTCAAACCAGAGGAATGATAGAAAAGGTTGTCCAAGTGAATGCACTTAAAAAAGGAGTATATTAATCTACTATAAAGTAAAGTTATTTTACAAGACTTTTTTAAATATTTCAATGTTTGGTGTTAGTATAGAGTGGCAGTTCTCATGGGGGATTATAGTTAAAAGCCAATAGCTGATTAAGGTTAAAATAGCAATTGGTGAGAGAGAATCATGTTAGTTTATTTTTCTTATTATTATTGATAATTAGGTGTCAAAAGAGAAATTTCCTTTTGTCTAGAAAACTCTATTATAACAATTATTCAAGGCTAATTTATTTTTTAAAGCAAATATTTATAATAATATAGAAAATAGCAGCGCGATAACAGCTTAGCAATGTTTTCACCAATTGTATTGTCCTATGTTTTCCTTCCGAAGAATTTCACTTTATGATCTCTGGTTTTAATAGCCAGAGATTTAAATTATATTTTTTAACCCTTGATCTGAAATGCGAAATTATTTCTCATCAATCTTATTCATCATAATTCCGTTCATTATAGCTCCTTTATACCTTCTCTGGTCTTAGTGAGCCTTTAGTAAACCAGTTTCTCTGAGATATTTACGTGCCATGCTGAGAAAATGTACATATTATTATATTAAATGGGCAAATGTCTATACCAGGATATCAAATGAGCAAATGTTAATAACCGTATATTAAAGGATGTTCAGCATCTAGTCTTGTGTAAGTTAACAAAAGCCAGATTTAATGCTTGCTATACTATTACAAGTTGATAAATGTGTTTAACAAAATACTTGTGATTAACTTTCTACTTTCTTATTACTTAGTCAAAGGCATTTAGCTACTTAGATTACCTACCAATAGTGGTATTAAATATACTTACTGAGGTCTCGGTTTGTTTAGCATCATTCTATTAGAAAAAAAGAAAGATATGTTTAGTAATAGCTGAAAACGATATAGTTGAAGTGTTGGTTAGTTGTTGGACCAGTGAATTATTCTCATATCTAAACGATGGAAGTACGCGGGAATGAATCACTATTGTGAGCAAATTTACATAGTATAATTGAAATTAATGTTGTACATCTAGACGTGAGGTAAATTTACATGTTACGGCAAATAAAAAATAAGTTACAATTAATTAAAATTGAAACTATTTGTAATGTAGATCTCGAAACTAGTGACGTTCAAAAACTCAGAAGTAAAACGTCTGTCTCTTTTTTTTGGCCAGGGATCAAACAGTGTTACTTACAAATTTGGAAAATAATCTTACAATTTACAGAAGAATAAAATTGTTTTGTATTAGCAACAGCTAAAAGCTAGAAGTAACTTAAAATCAGAACTAAAAATATATTAACTATTATTAATGTTTTTTTAATTAATTAATTTTTTATGAGCAATAAAAGTTACAAACATTCAGCAAGTCAAAAATATCTTCACTTTAGCAAAATTAAATTCTGCCATAATGATTAATAATATTTATTAAAAGATTTTACTTAATGACTTAATATTATTTTGTTTTTATCTCATAGCCCTCGAAAGGAGGGGTCGGGTGGATAATCACGCTGCAACTGGCATCTAATGATTGAGTGCTCTCTTTCGCACCCAATGCCCGCAAAAGAATCTGAAGTTATATGACTTTCACACATTGCGCTTACTCCATCTTCATCACTTTTTTTACAAACTTTCTACGGAAGTTAATAATAATCTTGAGCAAACGAAAGGGGCCAAAGAACCGTTTTGGGGATCAAGAAAGCTCTAAAGATTGCCACTAACTTATGTTTCATACTCATAAATATTACAAAAGTATTTATCATAGAGAGCGCAAGCTGTTAGCTTCATTAAACTGTTATTCCCACTGAAATATTCTCAGGTCACCCTGTATACATCAATACTAAAGTATTAGAAAAATACAAGGAATTTTTTCGCTCTAAAACGGTGCATACAAAACATATAAACAAGACTTGGGAGAGATAATCTTGTCGCATTGCTCCCCAGGAGCGCATAACCTCTACTGCCTTCGACATCTTGGGATATTGAGGAAGAAAGCCTTTGATCTTTCAGCCTGTGTTATAGGCAAACGCCAAAGTTACCATAATTAAGTAAGGTCGCGCCTTCTGTGAGAATCCCATAAGGGAGGAAGTTAGAGTAGCAGTGGCTGCGCTGCTGCATGCTGTGGAAATTTGAAAGCACCTTCCTGTGATAGCTCTCCATGCCAAAGCTAGGAAGTGGATGTTTAATTTGAATTTAACTTGACGTGGAATACATCCAAGTGGGGCGTTCCCACTCCAGGATTGCTTCCAGGTAGAGATGTTTGTTTCATATCCACTATAAAATGATGATCACCATAAAACACAGCCTTGCAGGCTGTTCGGTGCCGGGAGAGGTAAGATAGGCGAAGATTATGCAATAAGAGCTTAGAAAATTAACAAGAAACGAATAAGGAATTAGGTTAAATTAATAGAAAAGAAAAGAGATATTAAATACAAAATTGCAAAGCACTGCTAAAAAGACTCAATTTCATAGAGTCTATTCGAAAACAACCAGAAGAAAAATCCGTACAATTATTTAAGTGCCCATTAGGCTCTTTTAGAGCAGAATATTGATCCCAAAGCAGAACAAACAACGATGTTTCCAATAAAAATATTTCCAGGTTGCGTTTCTGAGATCGAAAATAAGTGTTCATTATTATACCAACCTTAGAAAGAGGAAATTAATCAACATCATTTGCAAAGTACTTAAAAAGGCAAACAGGAGTGACATTATCAGACAAAATCGCAAAACAAGAAAAAAAAAAATATGTTCGAGAAATAAGTTCCAAAACATAATTTGGCAAAAGTTCTGCCTTTCGAGTAAATATGCATTCGTTGTTCATGATGGTAGACTATGACGCTTTGGTATGGTAGACTAGTACCTTTGAGATTTCACCATCTACAATTCGCTGAGAAGACGGCACAAAGGACATCCCATAACTCCTCGGCCCATCTCTGGGCCATCCTCTGTTCTCAGGACAGGGTACAAATGTTCCCAGACTCGACTATTTTCACCACTCTCCATTTTACTTATTTCATTTTTCTTAATGAGTGATGATGAACGATGCATTTCATCTTTCTGATCGTTATTGAGGAAATCAAACTCAGCCCTACAACCCTCATTTACACATGTCAAATAACACATGTAAATACTGCTCCACCTAGACGAATCCATCTCCTTATCCCACAATACTATCCCCCAAACTTAATATGTAACACATGTAATCCCCCCCCAAAGCACCCTCTCAACAATAGCCCTTAAACGTACTACAACTAAACGTACGTTTAATCTTCATATTCCGAATTACTCAACTTTTTAGGAAAGCACAAAATAAATAAATGAAATAAATAAATTTAACACCTCTTCACAAACTCTCTCTCTTTCTACCACTTAACTACACAAAGGATAGAACCACAACTGGAACACGGAACACATGGCTTCATACCACTAGTAGACAATTAAATTCCCTTTCTAGCACCCCAAAAAACAACCTAACACTTAAAAAACGACGACATAATAAAATTACAATTTATTAGTGACTACAAACTCAGAATTACCTCCTCTCAAACACATCCGAAATAATATCTCTCAAAAACAGACCAATCCTGAAAAGGTCGCATAGCTTCTTAACCTATTTATTGGCTGCCATTTCAATGCCCCCCTGCCTAGCCCGGCTCAGAACTCAAGTTACAACATATGCCACCACACCTCTGAGCAGCTTCAAACACTCACTACATTAAATCACACAACTCAACCTACCAGACAACCACTTAAACACACGTTGGCCTATGGCTTTGCCGAGTGCAAACCTCGCTTCCGATCTTACAGAAATTAAGACACATCAGTTGTGAGTAGTTGATGGATGGAGTCACGGTTTGGGTCGCTTTTTTTGATAGTTGTCATACACTTTAGTAGTAGTAGTGTTAGTGGTAGTAGAAATAGTAGTATTTATAATAGGAGTAGTAGAAAATGTAATAGTAAGACTAATAGTAGTAGTAGTGGTAGTAGTTTGCTATCCTGCCTTGGACATGGCTGATCAGAACCGGATAATGAAATAAACATAAATATCAGTATGACAAACTCTTCTAAGCCCCATGTCCCTAGGTTCCGTTCCTTTTGGGGAGAGGTGTCAGGAAGTATATTATGTTTGGAGACCAAAAAGCACATTGTGGCATGAGACCTGTCAAAAGTAACAAGGAGTAACAAGGAAAGGAAGTACCCTAGGAGACCATACGGTTCATTCAATTGTTTTGCGTCCCTAGACGGCCATTTTTGAAGACTTTGTCTAGTCTTGACTTGAACTGGTCAATAGATTCACTGTTGACAACTTCCACTGGAAGTGCGTTCCACGTACCGCAGATACTGTAGGTGAAAAATTTTCCACACAGATCGCGGTTGTAACGCTTCAGTTCAAGTTTAAAGCCGTGATTTTTTGTTCTCCCCTAGCTGAGCTGGAAAATATCCCCGTAGTCCAGTCTATCGAAGCCTCAAGGTATTTTAAATACTTCAATAAGTTGACCACGTATTCTCCGGGTTTCCAGCGAGAACATATCTAACTCCCTTAGTCTATCCTCGTAACTTTTATGTCGGATAGAGGGAATCAGTTTGGTTGCCCTGGCTTGTACGCGTTCCAACCTTGCGATATCCTCTCGAAACAAACGACTCCAAAATTGTACGACATACTCCAGGTGCGGCCGAATGAGGGAGTTGTACGGACAAAGTACTATCTCCTTGTTATGGTATCCAAACTGGCACTTTATGTAGCCTAACATCCTTTGGGCTTTCTTCTCTGCCTGGATGCACTGTTTCGAGAACTTGAGGTCGCTAGTGATAGTTAAACCTTCTTAGTGTCACTCGATTCAAGAGCAGTGCCCCTTAAGAATGTACAGAGATTTGGGGTTTCAGTGGCCGAAATGCTTTAATTTTGCATTTCCACACGTTGAAAGGCATTTGCCACGTGTTCGACCACTCCGCAATCCTTTGAAGGTCCTCTTGGAGGCAAGCAGTGTTCCCCTCCTTTGCCACATTGATAACAAGCTTGGTGTCGTCGGCAAATTTGGAGATTTTGGCAACCATGTCTCCGTCCATGTCGTTGACATAGATAATAAACAGTAGTGGTCCCAGAACGGAACCTTGAGGGACACCGCTAGATACGGGCGCCCTTTCAGAGGCCCGTCCATTCACCACTACTCTTTGCCGTCTGTCACTTAGCTAGCTCTCTATCCAACCTGCTACCTTGCCCTCTATGCCCTGCGCACACACTTTCCGGAGAAGGCTGCGGTGTGGTACCTTGTCAAAGGCTTTTTGGAAGTCAAGGTACACAACATCCATCTCTTTATTCCGATCATGCTCACTGAACACGAAGTGGAAGAATTCCACAAGGTTCGTCAGGCATGACCGTTGCCTTCGGAAGCCTTGCTGGGAACTCTTCAGTAGCAGGTTTGACTCTAAATAAGACATTATCTTGTCCACTATTATGCTTTCCATGAGTTTACCGACTATCAAAGTCAAACTGATGGGTCTGTAGTTTGACGGATGGCTAGGGTCTCCTTTCTTGAAGATTGGAGTCACCTCCGCCTCACGCTAGTCTTTAGGAACGCATCCAGTCCGGATTGACATGTTAAAGATAGCGCACAGATGTCGTGATACTTCATCGCACACTTCTTTTACCACCTTGGATAGAAACCCGTCCGGTCCAGGGGACTTATTCGTCTTTAAGTCAGCGATCTTTTTCTTTATTTCTCCTTCGGTGAAGTCCATTGCCTCCAGCTTTTCCCCCGAGTAGGAATCCTTGGGCTGGGGGATGGGACCACACTCTTTAGTAAACACTGAAGAGAAGTAGTCATTGAACAGGTAAGCATTATCTGCATCTGAGTGAGTTAATGCACCCTCCTCGGCCACTAAGGGCCCAATCTTACGATGGATTGGTTTACGGCTATTTACCTAGCCGAAATACTCCTTGGGATTCTTCTTGCAGAGTCTCACCACTCGGAGTTTCTCAGTACGCTTAGCCGCCCTTATGATGGACTTCACTCTTCTGGCTAGCCTCCGGTACTCGTCAAAGGCACCCGAGATCTTCGATCGCGGGTACGCATTTCTCTTCTCCCTAAGCAGTTGGCCGATTTTTCGATTAAACTACTTTGGTTGAACAGAAGACCGATGGAGGCATTTCAGGGGGATGCAACTTGATCGAAGACTCATGAACTTATTTTTGAAGTTGTTCCACGAATCCTCAACATCTTCGCATACTGCTAGCCTTACATTAGTTAGCCCAGCACGAAGGCTTGCAAAGTCTGCTCTTCTCAAGTCAAGTTTCCTTGATTGACTGGCAACTGACCTTACCTTTGGGATCTTGACGCTAAATCTAACTAGCTGGTGATCAGTGCCACCGAGCTCTTCGCCTACAAAGAGATCCTCAACGATATCATCCTCAGAGATGAAGACCAAGTCGAGGATATTGTCTTCTCTCGTCGGTTCTCTGACCCATTGAGTGAGGAACTCGTTGTTGGCGAACTCCAGGAGTAGCGCGCTCTCGCCACGGGCCACTTTGGTTTCCCAGTCAACTTGTCTGTTGAAGTCGTCCATAACGATGCATACTCTGCCTTGAACAAGCCCACCCAGCAGCTGTTACAGTTCCATGTCCTTCTCAACGGGTTGGGAAAAGGGTCTGTAAAGCAGCAGGGTCCTGTATCTGACAGGAACTATCTATACGTCAACACCTAGGAGCTCTTGATCGGATATAATTTTGGAGTTCATAGATTTGATTGTATCCTTGACATACAATATAGCATCGCCAACCTCTCTGTTTGGCCATCTTTGTGAAAGAGTTGGTAGCCAGGAACCGTGAATTCGCCTTCAAAGTCTTGGTTTGAGGTTTTTATCCACGATTCTGTTATGGCTACCATTTCGGATTCTTCCGTCGCTACGAGGCCACAGAGCTCAGGAAACTTGTTCCTGATTGACCTCGTATTAAACAAAAGAACTTTCAGGGAGTCCCCGACTGTAGGACTCCCTACGCTCTTTCTTTTCCCGGCTTATTTGTTAGCGAGGAGGCATTCCTCTTCGCAACCTCTGAGAAGGTCGTTCCTGGAGTGACACGGGCGTACTGGCGTACGTCCATCCTCACTTTGGGCTAGATACTCCTTTGGGTCCTCTCTACGACATCCTGGATGATGTTCAACAGAAAGGCCTTTCCTTTAAGGAAAAGATGTACCCCATCCCTTTGGTAGAGATCATTTCTACCATAAAAGGTGCGGTACGGGTCCACAGAAAAGACCCCCTCTGCTGTACAGAAATCTGCCAAGTGCCGGTTTAAAGAGACGTTCATCGACTGAGCGGTCCGTGTTCGACCTTACATTAGGAGCATCCCGACTACAACATGCTTGCGGGTTTTCAGCCCACAGTCGTCTACGGCACCCATGACCGTGTGGAGGATTTTATCTGTAGGGCCGACCCTACCTCCTCTCAGGTAGAGGTCGTTTCCACTGACCATCAGAGCAACGACTGAGCTCTCAAAAATCTGTGATTTCTTAGCCTCTAAACCGATGTGGTGGTTACCACAACCTGGCAGGCAGCTTACCTTCACACTAGTGAAGCTAAGCTGAATCGTGCCGCAGCTCTCAACTGAGCAGCACGAGAGCCCCAGTGAACTGGTTCCCTGATTTTTCGACAGGGGTGCTTGAGGTGTAACTGTCTTCCTACTAAGCCCTACTAATCAACTAAAAACGGCCAGACTTAAGGCAAATAGTAAAGCTAAGTGCCCACGACTTCATCCAAGATCTTTATCTGATCTGCCAACCAGCAAGGCACAAAAGTTCTCTCAACAAAGAGATAGATACCCATTGGCAGGATTCTTTGGTTGAGAGAGACTGTATGTGTGTGTTGTGCTGTGAAGACGGGAGAGGAAAGAGAGCAGTGTTATAATTGGTCATGTGTCTAATGAAAAGTGTAAGATATAAATACCTCAGTGAGATAAGCTGACGTTTGAAGCTTCACATGGCAGGATCGAAACCGATACGAAGACGTTAGAAGACTAACGCTGACGAAACCAGGGGTTTGGACCCCAGGTTAATCAGTATGTACCCACTGAGAAATAAAACCATCTTCAGATCAGAAGTAAATCCATTATTAAAAAAGTCCTAAACCCAGTGATCGTCCTTATGATCACATCATGTGGACAAGAGGACTACATGGAACCCAATAGCCGAACTTCCTCTGCCCCTCCACGCATCAATAAATCATTCCAAACCATCCATTCTGGTCCAACCAAATTCAAAACCACATATTCAAACTGATAAATAGCAAACTCGAAAAGCTAGGCCATTATTAGTAATTAAATATTACACGATTTTTAGTCTCGGGCACGCAACTCTATTATTCACTATGTCGGTCCGTAGGTCGTGGGTCAGTCGGATCGTAACATTTTACTTTTAGATGATTCTTTTGGTAATAGCATCGTAAATATTCGGACGATTTTAGCGAAATCTGAAACCCTTATGTTGTTTTACATTCACTTTCTAATGACATAATTTTCAAAGTTTTCCCAAGGTTAGTCCGGGTAATTATTGAAAGCTTTGAAGGTCGTAAGGTCATAAGTCAGAATATTGAGAGCACAGAACTTAAATCTGTTGACCTTGTTTCATCAACAATTACCTTTACTTAGAAAAAGCTCTATCTGACCTAAATAAAATTAACGAAGTCAGTAAAACATTCATCCTGCATACAAGAAATCTTCCACCTCATTAAAAACAGAAATAAAAGTGACCACTTTCAAAACAAGAATGACAAACAATCCCCAAATCTCGACAATCTAATCAAAGAGTCTCTCGAGGAAACTGGAAACAGAATTCATAGGTAGAATAAATGAGCGCAGACGCATCTCTGGGGAACCTCAAACTCGGTCACTCCCACAAACTACACTGATCATTCGCAAACACGAGACTAGAGAATACTTAAAAAGCATTAGTCAAACACAACCTTTTTACATAATCAAGGCAAAAACATACGAGAGTAAGAAAAACTGCACTTTACGCAGTGATGGTTAATACGCGGTTACTATAGCAATGAGTAAACATCTTCACACTACATTTGGCAGAAGTGAAGGTTAACAAGGTCAACAGACTCAAGTCGCGGGCACTCAATTATTTTGAATTATGACCTTTGTTTCATATGCCTTTACCACCTTCAAAACTTTGAATAATTCCAGAACTAACCTTGGAGGGACCTTGGCAATCATGCCATTCGAAAGAAAATGTAAAAAAAACATAAAGATTTTAAATTTCGTTAGAATCGGTTGAATAGTTACGATTTTATTGCCACAAAACTCATTGAAAAGTAAAATGGTTACCATCCGACAAACCGACCTACGGACCGGTATAGTAACTTATAGAGTCGAGTTCAG
This sequence comes from Ceratothoa steindachneri, assembly GCA_963969495.1. NCBI lineage: Eukaryota > Metazoa > Arthropoda > Malacostraca > Isopoda > Cymothoidae > Ceratothoa > Ceratothoa steindachneri. Next base: position 148,829,509 of record OZ018324.1, on the reverse strand, counting down.
GCGACCCCAAATACCACATTAAAATAAATATTTTTACGGATGTTGGATCGCTAGTATTGCTCTTTCGGTTGAGGGATTACTATTCAAGCTGAATTGGTCGTCAAATAGGATTGAAGCCAAATTGGTCGTCACATAGGAATGAAGCCGAATTGGCCGTCACATAGGATTGAAACTGAATTGGTCGTCACATAGGAATGAAGCCGAATTGGCCGTCACATAGGATTGAAACCGAATTGGTCGTCAAATAGGATTGAAGCTGAATTGGCAGTCAAATAGGATTGAAGCCGAATTGGTCGTCAAATAGGATTGAAGATAAACTGGCGTCAAATAGGATTGAAGCCGAATTGGTCGTCAAATAGGATTGAAGCCGAATTGCTCGTCAAATTTCCAAAGTTTTAAAGAAGAGCGCGAACTGATTTTTTAAATAAGTAATTAGCTTCAACAGACTGGATATTGGCCGAGAGATGGAGGCAATGCATTTTTTAAAGATCCTTAGAATATCCCCCTTTTTACTACTATGGGTAAATAGCATTACCCAGGGGCAAATAAATAAATTATCTTGAAAATCTTTGAAGCTAAACTGGTAAAGATTGAATATCTTTATTATTAGATTTAATGTGCTTAAGCGTAGGTTCAGCCATACCTGGATTAATATGACGAAAACCAAACTGCCTAGGAATTAAAATTGGAGTTGTAGGTCACTAAGCCAACCAGGAAAAATATTGTAAGTTTGTTTGTTTACAATTGAATTTTGGTCAGTGATTCTATGATGCTCTTTATGTAGCTCCGCGATTTCAATTTCATTAATGGGATACCACATATTTCCGGCAATAATTTTAACCAAGTTAAATAAGGCCTCATAGAAGGTTTTATTTTCAATTTTTATTTGTTTTTTATTATTTAATTTGTGTTTGATTACATTCCACGGAATAATTACCCATTTTTATATTTACATACATATGATTTATATCGATGACTATTTGACACTCGAATGATACGAGGGGCGGATATAAGTAAACGAGATATGAAGAAAAGTGTTTTATTATTTTTCAATATAACTACTCTCGACTTCAATGCACTTGCGCCACTTGTCCCTGAGGCTTCGAATTCCCGACAACCAGAAATCTCCCGATTGCTGTTCAATCCACTCCTGGACGGTGAGCTGGACATCTTGATCGTCCCCAAACCGGCGTCCACGCAGTGCAGCCTTGAGCTGGCCGAATAAAAAGTAGTCGCTAGGGGCCAGATCTGGACTGTAGAGGGGATGGTTGAGGTCCTTGAATCTGCACTCGCGTAGGGCAGCCTCGTGCAACTTTGGCCTTGTGGAATTTGATGACGTTGAAGTCGATCATGGGGCGTGAGGTTTCTAGTGATCCAAGGGCAGAAACCTTGGTCATTGCCAAATTGTCGTGGATGATGTTGATTACACCTCCATGTGATATTCAAAGTTGTCGCTCGATTTTCTCGACCTTCACCCGTCGATTTTCGAGAATCATCCTCTCCACACGGGCCACATTGTTCTCGTTGGTCACGTCTGACGGGCGTCCTGGACCAAGGTCATCTTCAAGGGACTCACAACCATGGCGGAACTCCCTATTTCAGTGAGCAATGGTTGCATAGGAAGGCGCGGTTTCGGTGTACACTGTAACCATGCATTCATGGATCTCTTTTGCATTCTTGCCTTCCTTGGTAAAAAGTTTGATCACTGCGCGGTGCTCAACCTTATTCATTGCTGCAAAATTTGTGACTGAAGATCTGCGATCAGCTACTGCTTCTTAAATAGACGAGGCAGGAGCGTGCAGCTGCAGGTTGTGACTTTTCATAACTTGTCTTAACACCCCCACAAACCGCCATCCCCCTTCCTCTGTTTTGCCCTACCGATTCGCAAATCCTATTGGCCGCCCCTCATACATGCGTTATGCAGGCGTTTTCAGGACACTCCTTTGAATGGTGTGGTGTGGGGCATTATCTGTACAAAGAATGGTAGATTCGAACAACTGAGATCATATAGTGATATCTGTCTTCCCGATTTAGTGAGGAGGTAAGGGAGAGAGGAAAGTGATTGAGAAATCACTGAGAAGAATGTTTGAATAGAGCGGGTTTATGTTGAATAATTGGTAGTGGATGTAAGCTACGAGTATCTTACATATACACCAAACCACAGCCATAAAGACATGAACCAACTAGACATAGAAGATACGAAGACTGAATATCACAAAGCCTAGATGGAAATAATAGTACCCCTGATGAAGATAATGATAATATGCAAACACGGGAGATGAAATAAATGATACGGTAGAGAGTAAGAAAACTTGAGCTAAAGTGAAAGAGATCTTAAAATTTGGAATGAAAACAACAATAATGCTACTAAACCTGCTGAATTAGGAATAAACAAAAGAAATGAGAGGAATACCAATCAAACGTGGCTATAATTCATATAAACTAGTTAAATGCAGGTTAACATGCATTATCTTTTCTGATTGCTTAGAAATTGCACAGTCCTCAGGATAAATAAGGGCAACATCAAAATTGCAACATATGTATATTATATACGCACATATGATAAACTTAGAAAACCCAGGCAGCTTCCCAGGAGAATTATATAACCGGCTCAAACCAAATGGAGTCAGAGACTCTAATAATAATATTTAAATCAGAAGAAAGACTGGAGATACTCAATTACAACCATATCCCATTGACTTAATAGACCCAGTACCTAGGAACTAGAAGCCCTGATGGTTTTCTTACTTAATTTCTGGGGCAAAAACGCATGAAATAATGCCGGTACAGGATCAAGGGTTTAAAGTAGATGATGGGTGCTGTAGTAGCTTTATAGCGCCCATTAGAAAGAAAGAGACAGTAAGCAATAGAACGTGAACTGATTTGGGAAAATTAAACTAAAAGTTTAAAGTACCATTCTATTCATTGTCATATATGAAGAATATTTTATATTAAATTCGTGTATTGAGTTGGTTTTCGACCATAGAATTTATAAATTGATTTTAAAATCCCCAATGCAGCAAAATTTAAAGGTACATTGATTTTTCTTTCATTGCAGGGAATTATAAGATTGATAAGTCCCCTAGCAGGCGATCGGCTGATATCGAGTGGAATTCACAGAAACTATGAATGTTTAAATAGTGTTTTATGGATGATGTTATGTTTGGAAGTTAGAAATTTGCTGAATATTTTGGAGTTATAAATTAGTGATGAGTGTTTCTGGTATAAAATAGATTGAAATTGAGAATGAGAAGGAAAATTGGTTTAAGAATGTGGTGTCTTTTCCCCGTTAAGTTTTCCTGGATAATATGATTAGGAAAACCCCAGAATTATTGGAAAGGGTGCGTAACTTTTCTCTGCAAGGAATGTGACGAAAGTGCGATCATCCATTGGCCTGATCCACTTTTAGAAGAATTTTCTCTCGCATTATTACAGTCATGACACATCCTTTACGAGCCATAGTGGATAAATGAAAAATTATTTGGGATTCTGAGACAGAATGTGATTTAAAACAGGTGAAAGATCATGCTGTCACCAAAGTGGAGCTTATTGCCTCGGTTTAGTTGAAAGATGGGTGTTTGTCCAAGTTATATTTTCACTCGAGCTCATATGGGATAGGTGCAAGATCAAGGTAACCACGACCCACGTGACTTGTAGTGCGACGGAATGGGAAGAGTTCGTGATAAAGGGGATGGGGGCCTTGAGACGTTCTATGAGTTCCTTAATTTGAGACATTTGAAATAAGTAATGACCATAAAGCACTATTTCTATTAAATATGAAAAATAGGAATTCTAACATGGTGCGTACCATAAAAATCTGGTTGAACTTTAATTAGTAGTTAAGTACATACTAAGTTGTGATCTCTGGGCTGATTTGATTTCTAGGCTGAGCCTACCGTCTGGACCAGGAGGAAAGTGGCATATGGCATAGGTACATGACGCCATACGTTCCCACATGTGTGGGTAATAGGTCAAATTGAACGAATATATAGGACCCTAGTTAAGATGATAAATGTGGCTCTGGTTGGAGGAAAAAAGATTGGTTAGATATGTTTCAGGAAGTCATGATTGTTTAAATAAATAAAAATGATTGCATGTCTCTTTCTCTCTGGTATAGGTGCAAAAATGACGTCACTTGGAGATATTAGAAAGATGCGATCTTATAAATCTTTTTCAGGGAGAGTTTAAAGGTTTATGTTCAATTTCAATAGGCCTTTGAATTTAAATGTTAGAATAGAAACCTACATTTGAAAAAATCTCTAAATTTTCATTTAAATCTCAATTCAAAGCAAATAAAGCTTCAGCTAATTGGTACTCATATTTCCTGCTATGAATTGTCTTTTAGATTTAATACCATAAATACTATTTTACAGGCGACCCTGCCTTTAGTCATCTTTAAAATATATTTATTCAGATTTTCGTTTTTGCCCAATTTATTTTCAAAGCACGATTTTACTTTCTATCGAATAGAACGACAAATCTGTAAATATCTATCAAGAAGTCTATTATCCCAATCTTGCTTATTTGATGTAAGAGAAAATATTATTGAGAATTCAGTATACATACTCCCTTTAACCTATGATTTTCAAATACAACCAGCCAAAAGTTTTCGAACACCTCGAAAACTTTAGGAAATGAGATAAATACCGGCTCGTATAGTTTTATTTGCATATCAATAAGGAGGAATAAATATCGATAATCAACATGAATTAACAAAATACAAAATTTGAAAAATTTAAAATGCAACCAGCAACATATAAGAGATAAACAGTTGAAACTATGTAGAAATAGAGCAGCTTCAAACTAATAGAGAAAGATAAGTAGCGTTTCTAGAGTCCCTTGGCAGTGATGAGATCATTTATACTTCAAGGCATGCTCTCTACGAAGGTGCCACACCTGAGGGTGTGGGATGCTGGACAATCCATAGAGATAACTGCCTTCAATTGCTCATTAGAGGCTGACTAAAGAGGTCTTAAGGAACATTTTAGGTCGTGTCAGAGTTTTCTAGTAGATACTTCTTCGGAGATTGAAGTGGCTAGTCCATCACCGTGATATATTTTCCCGCAACATCTGTATTCATCGAAGACAGACTTTAAAATGGGGTATTGTCCTGTTGGAAAATCACATTCCGGCCATTTCTGGAGAGTTCTTAGACAGAGGGCAGTATGTAACTTCTCAGTATAGCTTGGTACTTCCTGATATTCATGGTTCTATAAGAAACGGTGAGACTACCCACCCAAGAACTTGACATGCAGCCCCATGCAATTAGAGAAAGGCCCTCATAATCTATGTTGGCTCTATGCACTCTAAATTCCACAGATCCCTTATCGTCATGAAGAATCTAACGTTTCCTGGGTTCGAGGACAACTGTAACGTGGACTCGTCGGAACATAAGACATGTTTGCACTGACGTATGTTTCAGTTGTCATGATCAAATATTCAAACCAGTTGACGGTGCCTCTGCTGAATGTTGATTAGCTGCTTCTGGCGGGCTTCGCATGAATTCAGGCCTATTGCAAGCAGTGTACGCTGGATTGTTCTGACGGATGCATTATCCTTGCCGCCCGACTTCCATTCATGTTGCAGCTGGATTGATGTTTTCTAACGATCCTGACCTAATATAGACCAGAACAATGTTGCTCTCAGATGTTTTTTTTCCTGATCCTCTTTAACACTTCTGCAACAACGAAATGTGATCCTCCGACCTTCTGGACGACTTTTCGATATCTTAGACTCTATTCGTCCACTGTGCGTATTAGATTTCTTCCCTCCACTGTATAATTACGAAGTTTAAAGTTGTAGATGGTCCGCTCTAGCCTTTTGTAGATTTCAAAACTATAATTTGCTCGCCATTTCTCTTTGGCTTTAGCATAGTTTCTAAAATGATATTGAGTGCAACCTCAATACTTCCATTTTTCTATTTTTATGAAATCTCAATTGCCAGCTACTTAATAGGTTATCTTGCAGCTACTCAATTATTCTTAGATTGATTATTTTTTGTATACTTTTCCGATGAAGCCAAGCAGGTACATAAGTCTGACTTTTTATACGTGCATTAGTGATTTTCAAGGGTTAGTACAAATATAATTTTGTCCTTCTTTAACTCAAAGGAAAAGTATTATATTAAGGCATGAATTAAATACGTTTTTTACCACTAGAAGATGTTATATGTTGCTAACACACATTCAGATTTTTCACCCTTTAAAAGAAGATTACCCACGCAGAGCGCCTCACAACGCCAGGGATTCACTTCACCCTCATCATGCAAGAGCTTCACTTCACCCTTATTACGAAAGAGCTTCACTTTCCTCTCATAACTCCAAAGATTCAGTTTATTATTATCACGCTATATAATCACTTCACCCCCATCAAGAAGTACTCAATTCACTCTAATCACGCAAGAGCTTCATTTTAGTCTTAACACAACAAAGCTTTACTTCACTTTATAATGCTAGAGCTTCAATTATCCATTAACCTGCTAAAACTTCTCTTCAACCTAGAACACCATTGGCTCAGTTTACTCTCTTCACAGGTGAGCTTAACTTCACGCTTTTCACCCCAGTGCTTCTCTTCACCCTCATCACATTATACCGGCAATTCGCTCTTATGACGGCAGAGCTTTAGTTTATCCTCTGAATGCAGGAGCTTAACTTCTCGCTTTTCACGCCAGAGCTTTACTTCACCCTCATTAAACCAGTAATTCTCTTCACTACTATATGTGCAGAGCTTTTATACACCCTTTGCCTGTCTGACCTTCAGTTTAATCTCAACAGGACAGAGCTATACTTCCCCCTTATCACGCTAAAGCATCCCTTCACACTTTACACGCCAGATCCTCAATTTATCCTTATTATGATATCTAAACATTTCTTTCACTTTTATTACGACAGAGCCTTACTTCACTTTTATCACAACAGAGCTTAAATTCACCTTCATCACACTGTGGGTTCAATTAACCCTTATCACGCTAGAGCTTTCCTTCACGCTCTTCATGCTAGAGCTCAGATTAACACTTATAAGCCGAGGTTTAACTCACTCATCTCACGCTGAGCTTTACTTAATCCTCATTGTACGAAAGCTTGACGTCACTCTCATCATGCAAGAGATTTAATTTACCATTATCTTGCAAGAGCTTAAATTTACTCTTACCCATGGCTAGAGATTCACTTCACCCTCATCATGACATAGATTTAAATTCCCCATATCAAACCATAGCCTTACTTCCTCTCATCACGCTAAGGATTACATTTATCCTTTAACGCCAGAGCTTCCCTTCACTCTTATGTATCATGCATAGCTTTACTTCAGACTGTTTACGCCTCAGGCCAGAGCTTTACTTAAACCTTATCACGATAGATCTTTGTTTTAGTCTCACCAAACCAGAGATTCACCTCTCTATTATCAAGCTAGAGCTTTAATTTACCATCATCACGATTGAGTTTCATTACATCATATTCGAGCAAGTGCTTTATTTGAACATTATTAGGCCAACTTTTTAATACACTCTAAGCACTCAAGAGATTCATTTCCCACTTCATCTCACCAGCTTTTCACTTCACTAATATAGCACCAGAGCCTCAATTCACTTTTAGCAAGCCCGAAATTTACTTCAACTCATTACGTAGCAACTGAAATTTAATCTTTTCACCCCAGAGATTTAGTTCACCCTTTTGACGCATGAGCTAACCTGCACGCTTTTGGCACCAGAGCTTCAATTCGCCCTCATCACAAATAGCTTTAATTTACCCTTATCACGACAGAGTATTGCTTGACCCACATCACGCTACAGCTATACCTTACCGTGATCACGCCATAGCTTCATTTCACGCTCATCAAGCCAGAATTATCTTGACGCTCATCAAGGCCAAAGCTTAACTTCCCTCTCATAAAGCCAGTGCTTCCCTTTGCCTATATGTACAACGTCACTTCTTCCTTCACTCTTATCAAATTTGAGAATCACTTCGTCCTCATCCTATCAGAGTTTCTACTTACTCTCATTATGCCATAGCTGCGCTTCACCCTAATTAACTCAGAGCTTCAATTCAATCTATTCACGCCAGAGTTTCCATTCATCCCCATCACAGAAGAGCTTTAGCTCACCTTCTTCAGGCCAGAAATTCACGTTACCCGCACCACGACAAAGCTTTACTTCCGTGTCACTACGCTCGAACTTCAGTTCAAACTCATCCCGCAGAGCTTCAATTTGCTCTCAGCACACAAGAGATTCACTATTATCACCCTACAGCCTCATTCCACCCACATCACGCACAATATTTTTACCCTCATCTCGCCAGATCTTCACTCATGCCAGTTTACGGTAAAGCTTCAATTCAATCTATTAACACGAGATTCACTTCACACTCAACAGCAAGTGCTTCACTTCACTCCTATAACGCGATCACTTCAATTCACTCTTTATGCTAGAACTTCACTTTAACCTCATTAAGTCACAACTTACATTCACGCTTATCACGCCAGAGATTCAATTCAATATAATCACGCAAGATCTTCATTTTAATCTTATCACGCATAAGTTAATTTAGGGCTTGTCTCGCCAGCGCTTTAGTTCATCCTCATTAGGTCATAGCTTTGATTTAACCTTAACACGATACAGCTTAATTTCCCCCTCATTACGCAAGCTATTCATTTAACTATTATCCAGCTTGAGTGTCACATCACTCTCATACACCAGAGTTTCATTTCACTCTCATCACACAAAAGATTCACGTCACCCTCATTACGCCAGACTTTAACTTACTTCAATCAAACAGTAGCTTCATTTCACGCTTACACGCCAGTACGCATTTGACACATATAAGGCCATAGCTTCAATGTACTCCTATTAAGCTACAATTTAACTAGAAAATTATGACGCAGGAACTTTAATTTATCCTCATCAAACTAAAGCTGAAATTTACTCTTATCACGAAAGAGCCTGATTCATTACTCCTGAGATGTAAAGGGTCTTTCAACAAGGACGCTCGAGCTTTGTCGGGCAATAGTGGCCATGTTGTTAAGGTGACATTTGGCAACCTCACTGTGAACTGTTCAGTAGTACTTGAAAAGTCACGATGAAAGTTTATACCGTTGAATAGCGTGTGCAACTCATCAAATGTTATTATCAAAATCAGTGCTCCGTTCGACAAACGTTCCGCGCATTACGTGATTTCTATCCTCGCTACAATCGTCCTGCCGAGTCCACTGTTTGAAGTTTGGTGGCCAAATTCGAGGCAAAAGGGTCAATCAACAATCAGCCAACACCCGTACATTGCCGAAACGCAAAGTCCGCTGAAAACATCGCTACCGTAAATGAGAGTGTACGGGGAAATCCGTGGCAGTCAATTTCTCGTTGTTCGCAAGAACCTGGCCTTTCTGCGACTTCAGTTTGGCGAATTATGCGTAGAGAATTTGGTCTGCACCCGTAAAAAATCCAACTTACTCAGGAACTTAAGGTAAACGACAATAGACAACGCCGTGTGTTCGCTAATTGGGCTCTACAGCAGTTGGAAGTTGCTCCAAATTTCCTCCCCTAAATCATCTTCAGCGACGAGGCCCATTTTTGGATGAATGGATTTGTTAACAAGCAAAATTGTCAGATTTGGGAGGAAAAAAATCCACAAGAGATACATTAGCACCAATTGCATCCCAACAAAGTCACTGTTTGGTGCGGATTTTCATCTAACGGTATCATCGGTCCGTATTTTTTTGCGAACGAAGATGGGATTACCATAACCGTCAACGTCGAGACCTACACATCGATGATAAGCAACTTCTTGTGGCCTCAACTTGATTATATGCCTGATATCGATAATGACGACATGTGGTTTGAACAAGACGGTGCTACGTGCCACACTGCGCACGCCACGATAGACATTTTGCACCCGCGCTTTCAGGGCAGGCTTATCTCGCGCGGTGGCGAAGTCAACTAGACACCGAAGTCATGAGATTTAACGCCATTACACTACTTTCTTTGGGGCTACCTTGAATAGTAGGTCTATGCGAATAATCCGCAAAGAGTTGATGTCCTCAAAGTAAATGTAACGAATACCACTTTGCAAATTCAGCCAGATTTATGCGACAAAGTCATCGAAAATTGGGCCTCCCGAATACGTTCCACCAAGCAAAGCCGCTACAGACATTTGATGGAACTCATTTTTCATACTAAATGCCATAAAATATACTTTCAAATTTAAAATAATTTGAGTGCCTATATCACACACAACTTGTTTTATTTACATTTAAAAATCGAGCGATCTTATTGAAAGACTTTATTTCAACCTTATTACGCGAGAGCTTTACGTTACTATCATCACAGCAGGGCTTGGGCTCTTTCTGATTACGCCAGAGTTTCACTTCACTCTCATGACACTCTTATTACGTTTAAGCTTCACTTTATTCTTATCCAGCCAAGCTTCATTTCCTTTTCATTACAAATAATCCTCACTTCACCCTTATTATACGAGCTTCAATTTACTATTATCACACCAAAACTTCACTTCACCCTCATCAAGCATGAGCTTTACTTCACTCTTTTAACACCAGAGCTTAACTTTAGTCTCATAACGCCAATGCTGCTCTTAACCGATATGATGTTAAATTTTCACATCGCCATTATCACACCAGAGATTCACTTCACCCTCATCACATAAGTTCCTTACTTCACCATCATCACGTAAAAGCTTCATAACCCTTATCAAACCAGAGCTTCACATTACCCTCAGCACGCCAGAACTTCAATTCACTCTCATCAGACAGAGTCACTTCTCCCTATCACACCAGTGATTTACTTCGCCCTCATCACATCATAGCTTCAATTCACCCTCACTACGCCAGAGCTTCACTTATCTCTATTCACACGAGATCTTCACTTCACTCTTATCACGTCCAAGTTTCAGTATAGCCTCATCACGCCACATCTTCGTTTCACATATTTACTTTACTCTCATTGTGTCAGACCTCTAATTCAGCATAGCATGCAAGAGCTTCAATTCAGTATTATCAAACCAGAGATTTACTTCAACTACAACTCACCAGAGCTTCAATTCACCCTCATGACACCACATTTTTACCTCACTATAATCGCATCAGAGCTTCACTTCACCCTCATCACGCCAGAGCTTAACTTCACTATTATAACGCTAGTGCTTCACTTCATTCTCATAAAACTAGAAATTCACTTCCCTGCCATTAACTCAGAGATTCATTTGACACTAATTAAGCCAGAGCTTCACTTAAATCTCCTCACACTTGGAGCTTCATTTTACCATCAACACACAAAGCTTCACTGCACTTGTATCAGACCAGAATCTCACTTTAATCTTATCAGAAAAGATTTATTTCACCTTCATCATCCCAGAGCTCTACACCACGCTCATCATTCCAGATATTTACTTTACTCTCATCGCGCAAGATATCCACTTGCCATTAATCACACCAGAGCTTCACTTCTCCCTCATCACGCCAGAGCTTCACTTAAATTTACTCAATCCTGAGATTCCCTTTTGCCTCATGACTACAGACCCTCACACTACCCACATTACGCGAAAGTTCTAGTTCACCCTCAGCACGACTGCGTTTCATTTCACCTACGTCATGACAAAGGTTGACTTCACTTTTGTTAAGTCAGATCTTTTCTATCCTCCTCACGCCAGATCATCACTTTTCCCTCACTACACCAAATCTGAATTTTTCAGTATTATGTTCGAGCTTCTCTTCACCCTTATCAGAACAGAACTTAAATTTACCATCATCACGCAAAAGTTTTACTTTACTATCGTTAGCCCAGTGCTTCAGTTCACGCGTATTACGCTAGAGTTTTACCTGTCATAACAAGCTAGGGCTTCACTTCTCCCGCATAAGGACCTAGCGTTAGTTCACCCCCATATATCTAGAGCAACGCATCACTGTCTTCAGGCCATAGTTTAACTTCTCATAATTATAGTGCTTGTCTTAATGCATCACGCAAGGGCTTTAGTTCAAACACATCAAACCAGTGCTTCACTTCGAACTCATCTTGCAACAGCTTCGTTTTCCCCTCATCACTCCAGAGCTTCACTTCATTGTCACTATGCTCGAACTTCAGTTCGAACTAATCACGCGGGAGCTTCACTTCACTTTCAGAACCCAAAGCTTTACTTGTCCCTCATTACGTCAGAGCTTCCCTTCCCTCTCACCACGCCATAGATTTAATTGCCCCTAATTACGCCGCTTTTAATCACATTTATCAGGCCTGAGATCAGTTACCCCCTCATAAAGCCAGAGCTTTCCTTCACCCTATTCATGCCAGCGGTTTACTTTACTCTTATGCCGCCAAAGCTTTACTCCATTGTCATTAGGCAGAGTTTAAATTCACCCTCCTCTCGCCAGAGCCAAACTTTACCCTTGCTACCGCCAAACTTCAATTCATCTTACTCACGCCAGAGTTTTCTTTCATCCCAATCACGGAAAAGCTCCACCTCAACATCATCAGGCCAGAGATTTACTTCATCCTCGTTAATTCAGGGCTTCACTTCATCCTCTATGCTAGCTATTCACTTTACTCTCATCATGCCAATGCTTGATTTCACATTAATCCCACCAATGAATTCTTATACTGAGGTATGTTAAAGAGGAAGGTGTAATAAATGAACTCCTCGTTCACAGTATTTTACCCCCTTGCCTTGTTTTTCTGGGATATGCTAAAGTAGAAGGTGCACTAAATGGTATCTTCGTTCACGAGACATTACCCCCTTGGCACCTTTGGCTAGGATATGCTAAAGGAGATGTTGTGCTCAATGGTATCCTCGTTCACACGACCTTAGCTCCCTTGACCTCTTTTTCTGGGTATGCTTAAATCAGAAGGTGCATCGGGTTCATCGGATGTATCTCGGAAAGTTCTTTAAACTTTGCATCACAAATGGCGAAAATCACATAGAAGATGTTATTCAATAACACTTCAATAAAATAAAAGGTAAGTTCAAGTATTTATACTGAAACTATGCATTTTGCGTGTCTAGACTTTAGGGACACTTTGTATGTTAGAACTTTATCTTCCTCAATTTGATTCACAAATCAAGCTAATAAATGCGCACTTTAAAGTCGTCTTCAACATTTTGTGTTTGTCTACAGAAAATTCAGATAACCTTACCATTATGGCATTAATATGATTTTGTCTTTGAGAAAAATCTTTAATCTTGGCTCTCTAAGCAAACATTCTGGGAGGAAATTTCTTGCTAATATTCTATAGTGGTTTTACCATTAATATACTCTTATTTTATACAATTAATAAGCTTGAAATCTTTGAATTATTAATACATTTTGGGTAGTAAATTTAACGTGGTACCCGAACTATTTTTCAATACTACATCTGGCAAATTAGCATCAATATCTTATGATAGCGGATTATCAATGATGATATATGGATATAAAAAATACTCCATTTTTGAGTTACCTAAGACCCTTTCTAGTGTAAAACACTTATAAACCTTTGCTAAATGGCAACTTGGCAATCAAAAGGTATCTCAAATGAGATAGAAATTAGTTCATTATCTGATTTAGCTCAGTCGTTTCAACTTGCTTGTCGTTAGTATATATAAGTGACACCTTATTCTCTGCTTTAGTCTCAGTCCGTGAGTGGCGAAATAGGCAAATAATTTTAGTATTCATTTGTTTAATCTTCTGTGTTCAATAATTTTGATAGTTTCTTTTGTACTCGATAACTAAGATTACAATATTAAAAATAGTTCTAATTTTCCCCCTTTTTTTTAATTCTGGTGAGTATACTTTTTTCTTGAAGCTTGATTAGGGCCTGGGTGTAAAAGGTTGGCAAACGCTGTTATAGGCGTTAAATTGCATATATAGGAAGTAGAAAACGATGATAAATGTACAATTGAATTCTGAACTGTATTTTAGGAAATATAGCGTATTTTTAATGTCTAGAAGCTCTTAAATAAATGCACATTGTAATTTTCGAGTGTATTTAATTCCCCAAAAGACAAAGAAGATAGTGTATTTTTAATGTCTAGAAGCTCTTAAATGTATACTTAAATTCTTACGTGTATTTTACAATTGCTAGAAACTTAAATGTACACTTGAATTCTTGGATGTATTTCATGCCAGAGAAGGACAAAAGAGATTGTGTATTAATAATGGCTAGAAGCTCTTAAATATACACTTGAATTCTTGGGTGCATTTTATGCCAAACATGGGCAAGGAAGATAGTGTATTATAATGGTTAGAAGCTCTTGAATATACACTTGAACCCTTGTGCGTATTTTATGGCAAACAAGGATGAAAAAAGTATTGTATTTTAATGGGTAGAAGCTCTTATATGTACACTTGAATTCTTGGGTGTATTTTAGGCCAAACAAGCACAAAAAAGATTGCGTATTTATAATGGCTAGAAGATCTTAAATATAGACTTGAACTCTTGGGTGTATTTTATGCCAAACAAAAACAAAGAAGATAGTGAATTTTTAAGATCTAAAAGCTCTTAAATGTACACTTAAATTCTTGGGCGCATTTTATGCCAAAAAAGGACAAAGAAGATTTTGAATTTATAATGGCTAGAAGCTCTTAATCTACACTTAAATTCTTGAGTGTATTTTAAGACAAACAAGGATAAAGAAGATAGTGTATTTATAATGTCTAGAAGCTCTTAAATATACACTTAAATACTTGTGTGTATTTTATGCCAAACAAAGACAAAGAAAATAGTGTATTTATAATGGCTAGAAGATCTTAGATTTCGGCTCGTCGATAAATAACCTGAAGGGAGTTCCTTAAATTAACCTTTATTCTCACAAGCTTCTTTAGCTTTTACCCTAAATTAAAGCCAATTTTAAATTAAATAAAATTCATTATTCAAAGCCAGGCCTTTCTCGAATGTAATCTCGCTCCCTTCTCTTCTGCTTACAACAAGATTCCTTTCATTTGTTAATTAAATAGGGAAAGGCTGGGAATCATTCTTTTTCTCCTTCCTGTGGTTAATTTTTAGCCTTTAATAATTCTAAATCTTTGGAATGAAATGTTACTATAACATTTATGACCAAATGGCTATCGTATAATCCAATGAAGGCACTCTTAGGAGAAAGTGGCGAAGTTATGAAGTTCCATTTTTTTTTATTCCTCCCACTAATGAAGCCATCTAAATCATGACGATCATAAAATTCTGGTGACATTGGAAGAAGTAAAAATATGTGCAATGTATAGTTAAGGTAAGTGCTTAGACCATTAGAGACTTGGACGGCACACAACTCTCCTTAACTACCACTGCGAAGCAATTTCGCACCTCTTGACCGCAAGTACTGGATGCAATTTGGAGTGATCATTAGAAGTACTCAGGAGTACTCTCTAATTCCGTCACAAGGAAGGGTGGGCTCTTACATTTGCCCTTGGAGATGCTGTCTAAACAGTTTTAGGCCTGAAGGCGTTGTCTGTCTCCGTCAGAATTACAAGGCTGAAGAGCGCCACAAGTTGTCTCCTCTTTAGATTATTCGGGTTATGTATCTTCCGCATATTTTCACTTCCCTAATTTCAACATTTTCTTTGTAAAAATCTTGGTGGAGATTTGGTCGTTAAATTCGCCTCAAAGTTTTAATTAAATTCTATCAACAAAATGCATTTGTTTTTTGACTCTTATCATATCATATTTTTCCCATCCAGGAGAGTTAAGCAAAATTAGGAACGTTTAGTGGCAACTTCCTAGCGGCTGCCGTATGCTATAGATACCCTGGTTCGAATATCACCTTAAGCTATAGGCCCCCAGTGGGGAATAAAAGGGATCTTATGTGAGGGCAGATGGGTGTCATAAAGCGATATATAAAAATTACGACCCGTTGGTGGTAATATACGCCTTTTTTGTCAATTTATCTAAAAGGGTCAATTGTGCGAAGGTATGAAATATTAAGTCGCAAATGTAGTTCACGATCGCTTAAAAGTGAGAAATCATGCGACCATTTCTACTTTAGAATTAGGATTTCTTCTTTTTGCTTTCACTTGCTAAGAGATTGAGAGTAACTGAAGAGACGTCATTTTGTTAGGAAATTATGGTTGTTTTAGGCTATGAAAAACAGATTTTTAGTCACGTGCGAGTCTAGTCGTGGGCGACTCTACATCTCACTGTGTCGATCGGTCGGTTCCTGTTTTTCTTTTGTTTTGTTTTTTTTGTAATAACATTGTAACTCATCAGCCGATTATAACCAAATTTAATACCCTTATTTTGTTTTCCATTCTCCTTTGAATGGAATATCTTCCATGGTCCTTTCAAGGTAGCCAATGAATTAACTTGTTTTGGCAATAACATCATAACTATTCGGCTGATTTTAACGAAATTTGAAACCCTTATGTTTCTTTACATTCTCTTTCAAATGATATAATTTCAGGGTCCTCCCAAGGTTATTCTTTGAATTATTGAAAATTTGGTGGTCATAAGGTCATAAATCAGCATAAGTGATATCACGCGAAATTTTGATCAGCGGACCTTGTTAATGACAATCTCAATTTATGGTAAAATAAGCAGGTTTGAACAATTACAAATTGAATTTTTATATAGTTCTTAAATGGATAAAACCATACATTTCTAGGGGGAGATGAGGCTATAATCATTTGCATTTTAATAACGAAAAATATTTGGTATAATGTTTATCGGTAAAGTTGTCAACCACTTAACTATGTATACATGACCTGGATTCTATGCTACATACCATAGATTTCATTATATAGAAGTGACCAAAAACATGTTTACTATCATCAACTTCAAACAATTATCCCGAGTCTGGGGTCAGTGGCCATCAATGGAATTGAAACTACTTGATTAAGCCCTCCTGTTATAATCTATTAAGGACAAAGGATGCAGCGATGTATGGACTGCATTTGAGTAGAGAAGGGGTAGATGTGTTGTGAAAAGAGTATGATCGTGTTTTTTGGTGTTTTGTGACAGAGACTAAGAGATGATAGTAGTCAGGGAAATATAAGAGGATAAAACTTATCGAAGGGTGGGGTAGGGAAAGTAAAGAGATGTGGAGATGATAGAAATGAACGTATTGAGGCTATAAGAGCTGCTTCAGGGATAGGAGGGATTAGGGTGTTTATAACAATGCTCAAAAGATGAGTTATTTAGTTATGTTATTAATGACGATATAGACATTATATGTGTAACAGAACCATCATGTGTTAGTGAAATTAAATTTAATAAGGATGTGGGTGAATTTGATCTACCCGGTTACCATATATACATTAGTCAAAGGGCAGGAGGACTGATGGTGGGAAAATTATTCATATTTTGATAGCATTATTTCAAATCTAAATAAGTTGATAAAGTAGGAAGAGGTTGAGTCACTATGGATTGATATTAAGGCTAGTAAAAATAAGATACTACACTTGGAATTCTTTTACAGACCACCTGGACAGACCGATGATATAGATGAACTAATGATAAAGATAATAATAAAAAATGTGAATCAGAAACAGGTATTATAGACGACTTAAATTAATGCTCAGTGAATTAGGAAGATATAATAGGAACAATCAAGTAGGATGGAATTTTCTCCAATGTTTTGATAGGGAAAATATTTTCAGTCAATTTGTTAATATACCAATAAACGGAACCAATATATTAGATCTAGTATTTTCAAATAATGAAACAGGTATTCTACCAGACTTGAATTTATGTTCATTGGATTGGGAAAATGTAATAGGAAAGGATCGAGTAAGTTGGAATTTTCTCCAATGTTTTGAGAAGGATAATATTTTGAGTCAATTTGTTAATATACTAATAAACGGTACCAATATATTAGATCTAATGCTTTAAAATAATGATAATTTAGTTCAAGAAATGATCATAAGATATACGTTATATCTTCGGAATAGACAAAGATAGAAATTCAACGAACACTACTAGAAATATACATTTTCCTAAAGGTTATTAAAAAAAAACTAGAAACATGCTCAATGAGTTTAACTGAGATGTAGAAATTTTAGAAATCAGTGGTAAAAATATTTGAATGATGTTTAATACTTTTAAGACTATATAAAAGTTTGTGCAAAAACAGTTATCCCAAAGAAAGTGATTAGGAAGAAATATAGGAAGCCATTCTGGTTGAATATGAGATGGCTAGGGAAATTTATGAGAAGAAAAGGGCATACAAAAGATAACAACAGGAAGGTACTGTAAAAAATTTAAGTTATTATAGGTTGGCTAGAAATAAGCTAAATAAGTTAATAAGGAAAAGCTAAATGGCAGCACGGAAATAATGTAGCTCAAAATAATAGTAATAATTTTACAAAGAAACTTCTTTACCAATTATAAAATCTATATCCAATGTAGCAGAGATATAATAAGTCCTGTTAATTATGAAGGGGTTGTCCTATAACCTATAGTGGAGTTACTTAGTGATACTCGTAAATTTAACTCAGTATTTAAAGAAGGGAATCCAAACAGTTTAATCTAATATATATTTCAGAAAATCTCTTTGTATGTTAAAATGTATGACCTCTATAGAAGGCCACATAGATTGATCTTGAAGGCAAATAAAGGTCACCATATGTGGTAAACTGACCCGCGAGGTAACATAGAAAACTCAGATTTGGCAAATGTGGCGCTACTTGGTTGTTAAAATGCAAATTAATATTTGAAATGCTTACAGATATTTAAATGTTAATCTGTTACACCGTAGAGTTCTAAATATGGTTGTTCTCCGCATACATATAAATGAAATGAAAAGGAAAGGCATACGATGAACAAATCATCCGAACCTTTCTTCTTCTCCCTGGTCCTATTAAGAGTGGCCAAATCGAGGGAAGGGGGAGGTTCAATGCACATTTGTAGTCTTCCACACCCTCATTGTCCAGAGTCTCAGTAGGCTCTGGGCAGTGCAGATACGGTTGGTATGAGTGAGAAGGTGGATAAGAGGGAGGTTTCAGGATATGAAGGTGAAGAAGTATAGTAAGAGACAACAAAGTAGATTTAAGAGTCTTGACACCTACAGCTTAATTTGAAACTCAAACCAGAATTTGTAGTAATCTAACAATTCTACTTAATTTCTATTTCGTTACCCATTTCCGCCCTGTCTGTAGTGAGTTCCATATGTGAGTATGATAGACGGGAATAAAAATGCTGAAATTTGATTGAAATAAGAAATTTTAAAAGAGAACAGCCCTTTTTATCCCGCGCAACCTCGGGTACCTATGCTAGTTCTAAGTCAATCGATAAGTTGTTGAATATCAGTAATGTAGCGAGTGAAATCGTTGAAGAGCTCATAATTGATTTAAACACTAGTAATCTATATGACCTGCGTGATATTCTCTTTAGGTTATTAGGGGCGAAGAAAGTATTGTAGGAGCTCTTGAGAAGATATATACTAGATCACTAGAGGTTGGAGAAATACCTAATGATTGAAAAATATTAAATATAGTGTCAATTTTTAAGAAGGGAATTAAAAAGGACCCAAAAACTTTAGAACAGAAAGCATAAGATTTATTGTTTGTAAAATTGAGAAGGTAGAGAAGAAGTTATTTCTGAGCATCTAGAAAGAGCTAGTTTAATAAATGAAGCTTAGCATGAGTCTAGAAGTGGTACATCATGTTTAACAAACTAACTGGAATTGATGGATCATGTAAGTAAACAATTAGAAAAGGGAGAGAATGTATGTAGATGTCCTTTACTTAGATTTCACAAAAGCTATTGGTAAGGTTCCATACACGAGACTAATGAAAAATTAAAAGAGAATGAAATATGTGGGAAAGGTTTGAATTGGATAGTTGAATGGCTGAAGACAGACAACAGAGGATGTACTTAATTGGACGAGTTCACGATGAAGAGAGGTCATTAGTGGCGTACTTCGGTAAGTTCTTTTAGGCTCGTTATTAAGTTTAGTTAATACAAATGATCTTGAGGAGGGTGTAAACAGCAAAGTATAATTTTTTCGTGATTACAAACAATTGGTAACTGCAGTAAATGAAGTTGTAACTAACTTTGAAATTTAGTGTATTAAATAAGTTAATAAGTTGGCCGCAAAATTGGCATATAAATTTTATCCTTAAAAATGGAGAGTTATTAACATGCAAATGGATAATAGAGAATTTAGGAATGGAATGGATGGAACAGGGCTGAAGGCATCATAAGAATGGAAAGACTATTGAGTAGGTTACTGAGGCATTCTAAACAATGTATTGACTAGAAACTAAAGCAAATAGATGGTTTGGTTTTATTAAGAGCAAAGTTAGTTACAAAAATAAGGAATTTATCCTTAAACTATATAACTCATATGTCAAGAAACATTTAGTGTACTGTATACAAGCATGATCTCCATAATTTAGACATGCTATCAACCTGCTAGCGTCAGTGCAAAGGAGGGTAACAAAGATGAGGCCGTCCCTAAAGTACCTTGAATATGTATATAGGTTCAAGGGTTAAAATACATTCTCATTTGTAGGAAGTTGGATGTTAGTCATCCTATTACCTATTGCCATATTTAGAGGGATTCTGTGCAAAATACTTGCTTATCTTTACTATTTACGAAACATTTTTTTATCTATTTCTATTGGACATGGTATTCAGTTGTTTTTTATATTTTTTTAAAGAAAGAAAATCCAGAAATATAGAAATATTTAAATTAATTTTAGAAATTAATTATTAACGTAACTTATTTCTGCCAATTTATTTTTACAATAAAACTTAATAATGGCACTTTTCAATTCTTTCAATATAAGGTGGTTTAAAAAGGTATCTAGATTTAAATTAAAAATCTTGTGGACAGTTACCAATAAACAGCTAATACAAATACCACTGCCAAATTTAATATTTTTCTTAGATATATTTTCTTAGTGAGTAGCTTTATTTAACCCCATGAGTTTAAAAATAATTACCAAAATATGTTTTACTAATCGTTTTAAATTATCCTCGGTTTCCCTTTTGCATATTTAAGATGGATTGGAAAGAAAGGCATGAGGACAATACCAAGGATTTGCAAAAAGAGAAGTAAATGTCTTTGACACAAATTCTGAAAGCGCATCTTGATTTCATTTTTGGGGATAAATATTGTCTCCGCCTTTATAGAAAATTTCGCCAAATGGTCGGTATCGAACGTCTTTCAAGAAGTAGTAGGCCAGATGTGCGGAAGAGATTGAGAATGTAATGAACATGTTCTAAGTCAGGAAGATAAACCAGGTATAGGTAAAAGTAAGCAAAGATGGTTGATATTTTTGCCGTTCTTCAGTCTTAAGATTAATCGAGAATGATCTGAATTTATAACGTACAAGAGCGTAACTAGTCGAGCTTTATCGAGCTCATTGAGAAATAAAGACCGGAAACGTACTAAACAGATATAATGGTAGAAAATATTTGGTTCCCAGATCAACAACTGTTAAAACGCCTAAAATGCACCACATTATGGAATTCACTCGCAAAAGTCTAAATACGAAGAGATCGAACTGTCGTGGTATAGTAAGGGCCCAAGTGATGTTATACGTACGTATAGGTTTGATTACGTTTTCTATAAGAGTACTATATTATTTTATTACGTAATTTTAATCTTTGAGGATTTCTAGTGCCATGCTCAGTGTTTCGAAGATTGAATTAAATACTTCTAAGAAAAATATATCTTTAATTACATGAAAAGAAAATGAAATCTAACAAAACAAACTATACAGCTATGAATTAAACAAGTTTACGTGAGACTCACTAATTTAAAGAAATGAATATAAAGTAATGGTTTACCAAAAGCTCACTTTAATATTGGATGTTAATTGACCGTCAAAAATAATGAAATTGCTTTATCTTTAAAACAACCACACGTGACTCAGGCTGGAGACTGCCCTTTCCTTGAATTTTCATGTAGACGAAAGAATCTTTTTGAGATCAGACGCGTGGACTTGTTCACATACACCTCAGCTGTTTAGCTGGCGCCGGGACAGGCTTGAAGCAACAAGTGATTTCGGTGCGGGCGACGAATGGTGTTAAGCACGTTTTTGTAGACAGGTGATTTAAACAACAAGACCGTGAAAGTAGACTTCTTACAATCTTCTGGTTAATCTTGGAATGGTTCGCCCTGACAAGCATTGAACAAACAAGTAAATCCTTTGACAAATTGGGAGTGTTTGAGGGAGTTGACTTTAGATTATTCCACAATGGCGAGGACTATCTCTGGATTTTGTTGTAAACCCGGAAAAGGAGTTTCTCTGACGAGAGATGATTGAGATTCTCCTCAATAAAAAATAAACTATTTTCTGTGTGACCACCAGGAACTGGTTCAGCATGAGCTTCTTCTGAGTTCCTTTCGTTGATAGCCGGGCTCTGTGCCAGACTTCATCGTGTCGATCACTACCTCGATCTTGCATGAGACAAGATGCTAATTTTCGATGTGACCACCAGGAACTGGCAAGGGATGAGCTTCTTCTCAGTCCCTTTATGTGATTGCCGGGTACTCTCGCCGGACTTCGTCGTCTCGATGACTAACTCGATCTTCTATTTTTTCTACAGTTATCCGCCTATATACTTCACTAACCCGCTGGGGGTAGGGGAAGGGGGGGTGAATAAGGTCTTAGGAATTAAGCCTCCTCCTCTAAAGGCTCTTCTCAGAGTGTCTTTCTATTAGCCACAAAGGCAGCTTCTGGCTTTTGGTCGTTGCTCCTCTAATTTCGTATAAGACGCGAAATTGGATCCCAACTCTTAAGGGAAATATTGCAGGTTTAACCAATGTTATGCTCGCCGGAGCCGAAATCTGATGATTCGTGCATCTGGTTACTGTGGGAGGCCTTTCTGCTGGTCCACGAGGCAAGGAGGGAGGGGGGGGAGTAAGTAATCGGGTTACGCTTTCAAATGCCAGGACGTTGCGGTGACCGGACAGGGCCTCTGTTTTTATGGTGGGATATCGATTTCCCTACACGAACTATCTTGACACTTTTCCGAGAAACACTCTTCTGATTCTGTTATGCTCTCTCTTGCTGTATTATCTAAGGATAAAAACCCTTTTTCTTATCATCTATACTTTGAAAATTGCTTCAAAATACTATCTTAATGCCATATCCTATCATATGCTACGTAGAATAAAACAAAATAGAAATAACTTTGCCGAGGAAACAGTATCTAACTTCCGAGCTCTTTCTCACATCTCTAGCGAATCAGAGAACTTACCACCTACCATTCGTGATATTAACCTCAACAGGTTTCCATTTAGTTAGCGTAAGGAGATAAAGCTCCTTTGGTGATAAATTTGGAAATGTGTTTCATCTTAGATGGAATACGTGCTGCTGTAGATCAGGACTGAAGTCATAATGAATCATTCATCTAAAACTGACCTTTATTCTGATTTTATTAACGAGTTATTAAAATTTAATAAATGCTACTATTTTAATTTACCCATTGTTTCTCCTAATTATCAATCAATCAATCAATCTCCTATGGCACCCATGGGAGGAAAAGGGCCTTAATAAATTATCTCCACCATTACTTCTTTTCCATCTCCTCCAATTCGTCATCCCAACTATTTCCTGCCTCTCTTTTCATCGACCTTATCCTTATTTCTTTCGGTCGACCTTTTGCCCTTCCTCTAGCTGCTTCCTACTCTTTTGCATGCTGCACAGAAACCCCATCCATTTTCATCGCAATAATCTCACATAATCGTCTACCGGTTGTACTTTCGTAATTTGTCTAACTCTCTCATTTGTCACTCTATCTTTCCATCGTATACTTAGTATTCTTCTCAACGTTATATTTTCAAAGGCCAAAGATTTTGCCTCTGTGATTGCCGTACTATACCACGATTCATGTCCATATATATGAATTGGTCTTACCATACTTTTATATATTTTATCTTAGTGTGTATTGAAAAATTATTATTATTTCACACAGATTTCAACATGCCCACTGCTTGGTTATCTTTCCTAATTCTTTTCTCAAACTCATTTTTTAAAGAACCATCCTTTGATACAATTGTTCCCAAGTACTTAAAATTTTCTACCTCATTATCATCCTGAGCATTTATTTTGCACACTATCAGGTTTTCCATATTCATATTTATTATTTCCGTTTCCGCACAATATATTTTTAATCCTATCTTTTTTTCCTTCCATATCTTAACAATTTATTATTCTTTAGATATCTTCACAGCTCTTTGCAATTAAAACAATATCATCTGAGTAATCCAAATCGGCCGACTTCATATCTCTCTTTCAAAATATTCCAATATTAGTTTCCACCCTGAATTACTCCTGATTTAACATAAAAACATTGACTCAAACTCTTATCTACCAATATTTGGCAAAATGTATCTTCATACACACTTTTGACTATGTCAACAAACTTCTAGAGTATTCCATAGTGTCTCATTATTCTAAATAAAGTGGCACGTTTTACGCTCTCAAAAGTTTTGGGAAAATCCACGAAACACAGACACAGTGGCATTTTCCATCCGTTAGCTTGTTGCATTAGGTGCCTTACAATAAAGATTTGTTCCTTGCATCCTTGATGTTTTCTATATCATGCCTGCTCATCTCTCAAAATCTTATCGGCCTCCTACTCGATTCTATTAATAAGAATCTTATTATTTTTTTTAAATAATAGGGGACAATAGAATACCTCTCCAATTTAAAAGATCATCAGATCTGCATTTTTAGGAATTTTTATAATCACCCCTTTTTCTACTTCTCTGGCGCATCATAACTATTCTACACTTCATTGAAAAACTTTACTAAAACCTTCGGCTTCTTAACATCTAACACTTCAAACATCTATGGAGGTATCTCGTCAATTCCAGGAGCTATTTTATACTTCAAATATTTTATTGCCTTGTCGAATTCATCGTCCTATGTCTCCAGTACCTATATTTAATTCAAGCTCTGCTGGTAAACTTTGATCTTCATCAGGTGGCATTGGTCAATTTAATAGAGGTTAAAAATGCTTTTTCTATCTGTCATTTATATCAGAGCCTTTCATAGGCTCTTCACCTTCTATACTTTTAATCGATATCTCTTTATTATTTTCTTCTTTCCAGTAAGTTCCTTGATCTTCCTATAATCAAGTCTCGTAATATTTCCATCATGCATATTTATCTGTATCTCATTTGGATCAGTTATGACATCACAAATTTCCTTTTATAACGCCTTAAAAATCTTTTAACTTCTGAATTTAGTCTACTGTACTCTGCCCTCACCAATGCCAAATCTTAATTAACGCTACCCATAAATACTTTCACATTTTAATTTCTCTTCTTTTCTCTTTTTTCATCATATCCTAACATTCACCCGTCATCAACATCTTCCCTCTCGTCCTCTTTCTTTTCTTAACTATGAAAACCTGATAATTATAGACCTTATTTGGTACGACCTTTATCCAACTAAAAGTTTGACGAGATATCATCTTTAGACGTGATGATATGTTGAAATGAAAGAGGGAAAGAACTTGACTGATGAAAACCTACAAGATATAAAAGGAAGAAAAAGTAAAGAAAAATCAATATGTGACTTGCATATTTCACGAAGCTTGCGTTAAATCTAGAATGAAGATCATTGAAAAATCTATATTTTGGCAGTGGGAATTTCGGACATATTTGATCAGGGTTTGTTTTTTCGGGGTAAATATTTAATTCCTAGTCCGTTTTAAGATCAATCTGACGTAATAAATATTACACTGCTCAGCATTGGGATGGAAAGCGTCAGAGGAATGAATATTTCTGTTAAATGGTTAAAGGACTTTATACGTCCCAAAACTAGTTAAATATTAAGGTATACAGTAAAACCTGGGTATATATTAAGGTATACGGTAAAACCTAGGTATATGTTAAGCTATGTGTTAAAAATTGGGTATATATTAGGGTATACGCTAAAATAACTGGGTATATATTACGGTATACGTTAGAACACTAAGTGTATGCTAGGGTATATGTTAAAAACTGTGTATATGTTAAAATATACCTTTAAAAACTTAGTATATGTTAGGGAATACGTTAAAAATGGGTATATGTTACGTTATACACCAAAAAATTGGGTATATATTAGGTTATGTTAAAACACTGGGTATTTATTAGGGCATAAGTTAAAAAACTAAGTATATGTTAAGGTATACTTAAAACCTTGTTATATGTCAGTATATACGTTAAAAAACAACTTTTGAATAGCTGAGCGGACAAAACTTCAAGTTTGTTTCCCCTAAAGAATGTTTCTTAGATTTCTCTCTTCTCCACAATAAAAACGTCATGTTCTCTAACGTACATATTTTTATACTTACATAATATTAAAGGCTTAAATAAAAATTTGAATGGTTTGTATCATTCTGGCAGATCAACATGCAAAATGACTCACAGAAATCTTAACCCATCAATTAGCCACTACTTTTCTCGGCAAAGGGAACAAGAGCAGATTTCAGGCGTTCTCAGCCAAGCCTTTTTGCTGATAAGTTGTTCTCTCTCTCTCTCCCTCTTTCTTCTTTCCTCAGCTGGTCATACGAATAACAATTTTAAATAACCGCCTGTCACTATATCGCTTTAAAAAATCATTAAAAGTGTATATTATCCTAAACGGTGTTGCATATTGGTACAGCGTGACAGATCTTTCAGTATCTTGATCATTCTTCTTGGCATAGCCTCCTGATATTAAGCTAACTGGAAATTACCAATTATTTGTATTGGATATTGTTTAACCGGGTGTTAAATCAGCGCTTTTCATTTGAGCTAAGTTAACCCACCTTAATTAAGTGAGTCATCAGATAGCGTCTCGAGTAGGGTAAACGTCATGATATATGCCGTTATGCTGTAACCGGGGTTCAGATATAAATCTATATTGTAGGTGGGGGCGTAATCATCTTAAAAGATTAAGGATATAAAACACAAAAATAAAATTTAGATTGCTCCTGTGTCTAGGGAGAACTAATTAACTTCTAAATCCTAAGAGTTTTCGGATCTTTTAAAGATGAAATATCTCAAAGTCTTTGGAAACCTAACACAACTAGGTGATGTTAGGTCGAAATAACCCAAGTTTTAACTATAAAATAGGTGGTAAAAATGTTATCAACGTGAAGAAGAAAAAGATTTAGCCTGTGGCTTTCAAAAGATATTAAGTTTAACAAACTGTGTGACTTAGCGTGTAAGAAGGCGAACCGAATGCATGGATTTATTGCGAGAAGTTTTCACTACAAACACCAAGATATAATCATACCTCTAAATAAAAGTTTAATAAGTCCACACCGAGAATACTCGATACAATTGTGTTTATCTTATACACATGTAAACATCAATAAAATGGGAAGAATTTAACGACGGGTAACTAAACTAATTCCATCAATTAGAATTAAGTCGTATATCAAAAGATTAAATATACTAAAACTACCGACTCTCGAAACCAGGCAATTGCGAGGTAAGCTTATCGAAGTTTTCCAAATAGTAAATAAATTTTAAAACGTAAATTTAAAAAAAAAGTTACTTACGACTTTGGTATCACACGTAACATCGGTTTTAAACTGGAAAAACGAAGGTTTCCAACGAACAGCTAAAAAGAAATTCACTTTTAAATTCATCGATAAATGGAACGCACTCCCCGTGGAGCTACTACATGCTAGTAGTGTGAATAGTTTTAAAATTAAATTTGACATTTATTTCACGAATAATAATATTTTGTGAAATACGGAGGTCTTTTGTGGATTGAATATCGCGTAAGTGCAGCATCGTGGCGACAATGCCCAAAGAATGACTACTAACATATTAGGATAAAGTGGGATTTGCCTTTGAGTGAACTAACTAGTCCTTGCTGGCTCCCTGTAACTATTTAACCTAACCTAACCTAGCTGACTTAAGCGAGAATAGTCTAGGCTATTTAGGTCAGTTTAGGTTAAGTGAGGTTGGATTTGGTATTATTAGGGTCGAAAAATACTTTGTATGTCTAATCTTTACAAGATCCGAATTAGTTTTATATCCACGAGGAGTAATTGAAATTTTATTAATTCCTATTATTGCTAAAGGAGAAGGAATAAGAAGGAAAACAGTCGGAAAAAAGAGGGAAATACATATTGAGTATTTTCTTATTAGTCAAAAGACTTTGGAAGTAAAACTTCAAAGCATCTCCAAATATGGAAATAAAATTTCAAAGACTAGGAAATTGAATTCACCTAGGAATTGAAGAAAAGTCATTTAAATATTTTTTTCCTTAGACTAGTTGTTTTAATCGTCTTCCCGAATTTAAATCAAATCATTTAATTCTTTCATTTCTATGGAATGATAACAGAAGAAAATGAAACAAAGCTCGTATGAATAACAAAAATAATAAAATACAATCTTTAAGAGTAAATTACGGGGCCTAATTGGGGTGTCATAAATCCCCATAAACAAGTTCGCACACAGAGCAAAGTTAATAAGAGTTTGAACACAAATTAAAGATCATTCATTACACAGATCTCTGCGCCTCACAGAATTGGAGCAACATTAGGGGAATTGCGAGCCCCCACTTCTTCTGGCTTGCTAGCACAGCAAGTAATCTATTTCTCTTGCTAGTCTACTTGTGTATTTTCTACACACCTTTAGTCAACTTCATCACATTCCAATTTTTCTGTTCACATTCTGAAGGAGATGCGCTCGTTTGTCTTGCTTTATTAAATACTAGATAAATTTTAATGAATCATTTTGCAAAAGAAAATAGGGGCATGTTTTCGTTGATTAGGTATGGCTGTTCGGGAACTAATTACGTATTTGACTGATATAGATTATGAGATAATCGACGAGGAAATCACCCTGGTTACACTCGCTCCAGAAAGTATTAATACACACACCACATGCCATAATATTCCTCCCTAGTTCATGCAACGTTTACATATTATAGAGTAAAGGAATTTGGAGGGATTTAGTGGAATGTATCAATAGACAGGCGAGTATATGATTTAATTAGGACACAGTTTTAAAGTCACACGAGTAGTGTCTGTCACCTTATATTTATTATTTAGACTAGTCATGAATAGTCTGGAACATTCTAACAAACTATTTT
Source organism: Ceratothoa steindachneri (assembly GCA_963969495.1). Classification (NCBI taxonomy): domain Eukaryota; kingdom Metazoa; phylum Arthropoda; class Malacostraca; order Isopoda; family Cymothoidae; genus Ceratothoa; species Ceratothoa steindachneri. The sequence continues at coordinate 148,800,568 of OZ018324.1, read as the reverse complement.
CTTCGAAATCACAACCTCAACATTCATATTATAAAAGCTAAATCATTATGTGAAAGGTATTAAATTGTCTTCCGACATCAAATTGAAAATAATTACGAAAGTCAAAGCTAAAATGAGCTACAAGAATATTTTTGCAAAACTAAATGACTCTAAATCTACAATTTTCTCAATAATAAAATGTTCAAGATTTTAGGGACCACTGCATATTTCCCTCGTTCTGTCGTCCTCGGAAAATTCCCCTCTGCCCGTTTTGGAGTATCATTAGATTTTGTAAAAATATCCCGAAGATGAGAGAAGGAAACTGAACGATAAGTTAGGGAAGGAAGGCTTTAATGTTAATTTGAACACAGTGTTCAATATTTTGTAGAAAGCAAAAATACATGGACGTCGCACGGAGAAAAGATCTCTTTTTAAAAAAACCCCATTAATTCTGAAGTACACCAACAATCGCTTGGAAAAATATATAAATTCATAGAGGCATGTGCTATAGTCAGATGAAACGAAGATTGATTTGTTCGGCACAAATTATGTCACATAAGTTTGGCATAAAAATTAAGGCGTTGCTCTTCCGAAAAATACTGTTTACTCACAATAAAGCATGAAATTGAATCTATTATATTATAGGGTAAGTTCTCTGCAATAAGCGTTGGTACGCTTCATCGAATAAAAACACTACAGAAAGATTGTCTGAAGAATGATGCTCGCAAGCTTTGCATAGGGAAAAAATAGTGCTTTAAACTCTACATAGAGCTCAAATTCACCATTAAATTGGTTTCTTCTTGACTAAAAGAAGCTATACTAAACAAATAATTGCCCCCCCAGTCACTAGGCTAACCCCAATAGAAAATGTATTGCATGAATTGAAGTTCCGCATGTATGCAAACCACCTACAAACCATCAATGCATTAGAGAGGTTTTGCAAATACGAGTGGGAAAAAATTCCTTCTGATGTTTGTTTGAAAAGGTTATAAACTATAATACTTGTTAACGATTGCCATTAAGCAAAGAATTCTTATTCTATTGACTATTAATTTTCAATTTTTTCAAAAAAGTGTTATTATTTATTTTTTTTTATAACAAATGTGTTGATTTTTCGAGATTTATAATAATTAAATACGTTTATCTTAATGTATAAAAATAGTGCTACGCTGCAATAAACTATTCATGAACTATAGAGAAAATTTGTAGTATTTAATGGAGGTATTGATGCTTTCTGGATCAAGAGTAAAAAGTACAAAACAATGTCTTTGTTTAGTTTATCATCTTTTCACCTGGCAGTGTGCGGCTCTTATTTAAAGAGTAGAGTGTATTTTGTACGCTTATGTGACACATATGACTCTAAAATACCTTTGCAGCAATTGTGACCTCTCCTAAACGTCCTCGTTCTAGAAGGCAAACCATATTGGATGCTTATATTTTAAAAGTAATCGTTAAAAGAAATCCTTGTAAAAGCACCTGAGATTTGCCGCAAAACTGAATGTATGCTGATTATATCAGTCAGAAAACTTGATTATGTAAACGAAGCATTACGTTGTTGTTTTCCAGCGTGAAAATGCAGATACGATAATTAAAATTGGGTATTGCTAAACATCTTACATACCCTAAATTTTAAAAATGGTATCCGAAATGTTTTTTTTGGCCAAAGAATAATGAATTTGTGCAACAGAAATCGGAAACTTACCTTCCCATTCGGTTAAATTTATTGATAATGATAATGACACAATTAATAGATAGGCTAATTAGACTTCAATGACATTGATTTATCTCATTTTTGAAAAAACCTAATTAATTTATGATCATTCTCTTGTTATAAATGGCGATGCAAACCATTTCTTCATAAAAAAGACGAAATATACTTAACTTTAATTCCTTCTTTTACTTCATTAAAAAACATAAATTCAGGTAAATGATTCAGTGTTTTCGTCAGAAATTCAGAGCGTTTGGGAATTTATTCAGAAGATCTGAATCTCTGAGGATTTGTAAGCACCTTTAAATCTTGGTCATTTGACTCAATTACCCCTGGCTACGACCTATTTGTTGCAGCCCATCAGGCCACAAACAACTCCTTGTATTCACTTACCTCAGCAAAGTAGCTACTAACTCAATCTATTTTAACCTAACATATTATATTTACAGGCAAATAATCAAAGTTATAGAATCTGGTCAGTTGGCTACAGAGACCTCAAAGCCGGCGGCCTGTTATTATTTGCACTTTTTATCAAATTTATTTATTTCGGACCTACTTATTTCTAATCCATCTATTAAGCTAATTTACTCAGTATCATTATCTAGTCATTTTTCATTTCTCGATAATAAATTCAAGAATAACGTTCAGGAAAATGCGAAAGGAAAGAAAAGATTAAATAAAGTTGAGTGAGACCTGCACTTCTCTCTGCGTGAAGATGAGCACTCCAGCAAGAATAGGAACGTTGCCAGATATCATTTAAGAACTTAATTAGGATTTTCTTTGTAATAGCTTGTTTTTATTTAACTGTTGCAATTTCCTGAATTTCGGAGGATATAATTACCATTATTATAAACTCATAGAGGAGGCGGAAAGGGTGTATTTATACTATGTAGACCAAAATGGGTAATAAAATGATTACATTTCAGAGCGAAAATAAAGAAGAAAGAACTTACTCACTGTCCACCGATGCGGAGGAGCGGTTATGTTGTTCACAAAACCTAACTCTTGATTTCATGTTAGGTTTTAGAAATACAGACGAGATGTATTCAGGAAATAAAGTTATGCATTAGTATATCACTCTCAAATTAAAAGGTACTGAGTCCTAGTAGTTATAATCAAAGCACATTCTTTACCAAAATTCTCTCATAGCACTGAAGAAAACATGATTATCTATTAGAAATTAGCTTCACATTCACTTAGGGAGGCTAGAATGAAGTAAAAGAGTTCAATGATATTATATAATTGAACATTTAAAAGCATTTCACACTATTTAAATAAATATTTCAAAGTTTTATATAAAGCATTTTAATTTTCAGCCACATTTAGACTTAGCAGTTAGTTATAGATGAAAACAAGCATCAGTTCACAAGTTGTAAAATATTTAAAAGGTGATTGTTGCAGGTGAAAAGCAATTCTTTTGGAAGTCAAGGAAGCTTAATCATGCTAGTAGCACTTTTAACATTATCTAAAAAATCTTTGTAAATTTGAAAGAAAACTAAAGTGAAAAATGTTTGTGTGCACTTGCGTGCAGTGAGTTTTTCTGAGTGAAAACAAGAAAAGGGGATGTGATTTAGCCTTTGTCTATGATCTGCATTAGTGTACATTCAATCTGCTTAAGTTTAAGCTTTCTTTATTAAACAAAAGTTCCTAACACTTTCAAGTCCTCTTATGATTTCTTGTTGCGTGTTCACTTAACAATGTATTATCTAATAATAGCATAACATAAACGTATGAGGATCTTTCTAATGAATACATTAATTCAGAAGTCAAAGTTTAGTTACTCAACATAAAGAGGTATAGCGTTATTATTATTTTGAAAGTGAAATATATACATTTTACAATCAGACATAGGTACTGACATTTAAGAGACCACAAACTAGACATAGGTAAATATCATGCAGTGGTATTTTTGTAGTCATTTTCTTCTGAAACCTTTGCTTTAATTGAGATGGTTCTAAGTGGAGTATAAAAACATGTCTTTTGTGTTTATATCATCATAATTTTAAGACAGCGTCTTCCAATAAATGAAAGTTATCTGTTACATTTACACCTAAAATTATTTTTTATCGAAATTTTATAATACACAATTTTGAAAATCTTAAGTTAGTAGATTGGCAAGTAAGGTAAAGTTTTAGAGACGTTTGAAAAGTCATAATGACTTTTATAAGTTATTCAAGCATAAGTAATCTGTGTAAAGTTATCTATATAAATCCATATTGAAAGTTAATTTAAGATTGATTGCCTAAACCAACCGGCATCATTTGATAGTAAAGAACATATTCCTGAAATAGAAGGTTAGTCTTCTCTCGTGCAACGATTAATCTGTTGAACTGATCAAGTTTGCTTAGATATCTTAGTTTTGTAAGCAGTATCTACATATAGGTCGTGAATGTATTCGGCATATTATAGTGGTAATTACCCATTAGCCCCTAAAATCCCCGTGATCTGAATTTTTATCATTTTCAAAAGCATAAATTTATTTTTCAGAATTTAAAATTTTCACTCCAGATAATCACAATCTGACCTAATATTTCTGTTAGTCTTCTGACTCGCTTTATTTTGATTAAATATAAACGTATTTAACTTCAAAGAATTAAACGTTCCGCCTTGTTTTAAATTGCTGATCACACACGCTCCACTCCACTTGTGTTACCTAATTTTGAGTAATTTTCTTTAGTTTATAAATTATTGTTTTTTAGACAGAATGACACATAAGAAACGAGGCTGTGACAAGTGAACGGGTGGACATCATTCGCTTAACGTATGAGATTGATATTCTCTTGGCGAGTATTCAGTCAGCCTTACGGCACCCTGTTGTTCCAGATGCGGGGCACTTTGCAAGAAGCGACGTTCCTTCTCCTGAGCCTCAAAAATGAAAACCGGTTGTTAGCTTAAAAAGGTTTTAGATTTAGATTTTTGAGTTCAATCCAGATTAATGATGAGTTAGAAATTCACTTGATTGTAAATTCATTTTTGAGAGAACAACTCGAAGAAATTTGCGAGAGTTTTCAAACAGAAAGATGTAGACACTCTTAGCCAGTCGGAGCCCCGAAAGATGTCGGATTTCTTGTTTATATTGGGACATAATATTTTTGCAACATTGGCAGAAGATGTAATACATTGTGTCAAATTGTGGAATATTTTCTACGATCGATTTAACCTGTTTCAACCAGATGGACTTCATTTAAATATGGTAGAAGTGCCTAGTTTTGAATAACTAGGCACTGTTTTTTCAGATAGAATTCCTCAGTTTTCAGTGAAAAGGGAGAAAACAGTGATGAAAAAATCGTCAGCACAGCCACGGCAACCTCAGGATCTAAATTATCATGCCTTTTATACGAACGGGCGCAGTTTACAAATAATATCAAGAAGATAAGAGCGTTATTTATAAAACATCGATAAAAAGTTTCAAAATGGATTTATTTAAAGTTAATTTAAACAATAGCTAATTATTTAAATATAAATATAAAATCAGATTCATAACCTGTTGAGACTCTACCTAGTAAATCATGTATTAATTTAGTACGTATATACAGGCCGCCAAGACAAGAAGATGAAAAAAAGATTAAAACACTTCGATTTTTTGAGGCAAAGAATAATTGTTATATGCAAAAAATGTTATAATATACCAAGCATAACTTTTGACAGCGAAGTGACATTGAGTGAATTTAAATTTAGGAATGATAATTTTCTTTATTAAAGAGTAGATAAACGAGATGTGAACATAATGTTTTGATTTAATATTGACGCCAATGAGATATTGATCCAGTATGTAAATGCTGGCGACAAATTGGGAAGTAGCGTTAATTATCTGCTTGTTAAACGTACTATAAGTAAAAGTAGAGGAAATATGAAAATGAATTACCGATGGTGCCTAAACAGGAATATTAGAAATTTTATATATAAGAAAATAATCGCAAACAAATCACGGAATGCATGGTTTCCCTTAATTATTCCAATGGTTGCCTTATTACCAACCTGGCCCAAATATTTACGGCATTAAATGATAATTTTGAAAAGGCGTTCAACATTGAAAACAAGACAAATTTACCTGAACTCCTACGTGAGTAATTAATTTTGATAAATTCATGGTTCTTTTAAATATTAGTGTAACCGTAAATGAAATAAGCCAATTTATCTTAAGTAATTAGAAACCGAATTAAGGAAATCAATTTGTACGATTTTATCAATCAATTATTAAAGGAGTAATTCTAAGGGAGTGTAAAAATTGTTAAAATGATTCTAATTTTTAGAAAATGGAGAAAAACTAATTCAGACAATTATCTGCACATTACACTTAATTCTATTAAAAGGAATGATACGCAGCATGGCTTCAAGCGATACTGCTCGTGTATAAGTAATTTACCTTATTTCCTTTGAAAGGGTTATAACCTTAGGCCAAATTAAAGCTGTTGATATAGTTTATATACTTTTTTAAAAACATTGGGTACTGTAGAGAATAAAAGACTTTTTATAAAGCTAAAAGCCCAAGGATCTGGCGTACTGCTTTTAATTACATTGAAAACTGGTTAGCCGGCTGCAAACTGAATGGTGATTAAAAGGATTAAACTCTGGCTTGGCCGGGTCATTAAGGACTTTCCGAGGGTAACTTTTCTTGAATAAATATTGTTTATTATGTGTCAATAGCCTGACAATAATTTACCAACGAAATATTCATAGTTTGCGGTTGATACAAAATTGCTTAAACCCATTTTAATTGGATTGTACAATGGGCTGAGAAATAGCAAATGATATTTAACATAGATAGATGTAAAGTAATGCAAGTGGTCACTAAAACTATTAGGTGTACGTATAACATAGGCTTTCTTGATCTAAATATGTCAACTATTTAAAAAGATTTGGTTGTCTTAATTTCGAGAGGCCTACTAACTTCAAAATAATGTATTATAGCTCTAATCAAACCAAACAGAGTTCTGCAGTACATAGCTGTAATTATTTCATTTTAATCAAAATATAATATTGTTTCGTTATATAAGGCTCTTATTAGATCGCATATATTTAGAGTACGTAGTTCAATTTAGGCCTCTTAATATCCAAAAGGACATAGCAAACCTAGAGCGTTTTCATTGTGGAGCTTCAAAATTTTGCCATTTGCTTAGAAATAAATCATATCTTGACACACTGAGGAATTTTAATTTGTTTTCACTCAAAAATCCTACCTGCGAGGACTACTAATCCCAGGCCTTAAAATACTACCCGGATTTACTAATATATAATTATAAGTTTTGCTCTGATAATCGAGGTGAAAATAGAAAAAAATCATTAATGCAAAATTTTAACAAGGGCTCTAACACTGTGATACCATACATTTTTTTTCGTACAGGTTTAGTTAAATGTTGAATAAATTACCGTTTCAGATAAGTGAACTCACCTCAGTCAATTTATTTAATAAAATAATCTATTAATATTGTTTCAGCATAGAAAATTTTAAAAAATTAACATACGTATAACTGATATAATCGTTTTATACATCATTAAGAAAGATATCTTTGAATATTTATAAGACGTTTAAACTCACCCTGCCTTCAATATTGAAAGGTCATATCTAAAAGCCTCACAATTTTGAAAGAAAAATATTTCACTTACAACTTCAGTGAAATGAAAACTTCAGAAAATTTAAATATAAATATAATGTTCAAAGATAATGTTACCTTCTGCCATCCAAGCATAGTCCTTTCATTAAAAGTCCCTATATTTATAGAAACATGTGAATCTAATAAATAACTGTGCTTTTTGTGTTATTTTGTAATATAGGACACCTAAAAAGAATAAATCGTGTCTAATAGGAAATTAAATAAACAAGGTCTGCTAACTAAAGTTGCATGCTCTGACCTATTCTTATTTATGTCTTTATGACCGTAAGACCTTCGAAACGTTAAAAAATTCCCGGACTAATAACACTAGGAGGACCTAAGGGATTATACCATTCGAAAGAGAATGTAAAACAACATGAGGGTTTAAATTTCCTTAGAATCAGTCGAATATTTCTGTTATTGCCCCCCCCCAAAAAAAAACACCTTCCGGGGTAAACTTAAGAGGACCTTAGCAGTTATATCATTCGAAAGAGAATGTAAAAGAATATAAGGGTTTCAAATTTCGTTTGAATCGGCAAATTCTCTATACTATTATTATAATGAATATTTTTATAGAAACTTCTCTACCTAATAAATAACTGTGCTTTTTGTCTTATTAAAACTTGGCAAAACCGCTCTATCATACTGATATAAGCCACCAAAATAAAAAAAATGTTAAAAAGAATAAATGGTGTCCGATAAGGAATTAAATAAACAAGGTCTGCTGATCAAAGTCGCCTGCTCTCACTTATTCTGATTTATGACCTTACGACCTTCGAAACTTTCAATAATTCCCGGACGATCCCTGGGAGGACCTAGGCAATTATACCATTCAAAAGAGAATGTTAAATAACATAAGGGGTTCAAATTTCCCTAGAATCAACCAAATAATTATGATGTTATTACCAAAACAAAAAGAATAATATTCAATTGGCTTAAAACGGAGATTTCTGATGCTTTCTGTATGTGAAGTAAACATGAATAGGAATGAAGAGTTTAGTGGAATTTGGGGAATAGAATGTTATTAGATGTAGATCAGGGTGCTAGGGATAAAGATGGAGCGGTAGTAGTTTTGAGTTTTGAGGGATAAGTGGCATCATGCAAAGTTTGCCTATAAATGTATGATTTCGAGAATTAGTGTAGGTTAATTTGAGAATTGTAAAGGTGGTAATGTGTGTGATTATAGAACCTGTAATGATGGAAGTGAAGCGGAGAAAAAGAGGTTTGGAAAAACTTGGGACGAGTGCTGAATGGACTTCTGAGACGATGTTGGCTGCTCTGCTGAAGAATCTTTGACTTATCAAGCATATTTCTTTAGCACTTGTATGTGCATATATAGACAAATGTTGGAAAAAAGAGAGGAGAGAAGTTAAGAGTGTGATTATTATGTGCATAGCAAGAGTGAATATGGTTCAGGGTGGAGTTGTGGTGAAAGTTGTAAGAGGCATGAGTTTGAGACTATATAATTACAAGATTTTGCTATGCGTATAGTTAAATTGGTCAAGACATGAATTAGAGGATGCGAGAAAGTTGGAAAGGAAAGCAGAATCAGAAATGAAAGTTAATGAATGACAAAGATACTGGAGAGCATGTGAGAATACCTGATTGTAAAAGGAAATAAATGCGAAATTTGAGTTTGATCAATTGTTGAAAAAATCCAAATGAGTGGTATAGGCAGTGCAAGGACTGTGTGGGTGTGACAGAATTAGAAAAAGGAAGCGAAATGCTACATGGTGGGAAAATGATGCGAAGCGTGCAGTGGAATTAAAAAAAAGGTGACGTTATTGTAAATCGTTAATAAAGGAGACGAAATGTCAGGAAGATACGGTTCAATGTATAGATTTGTCATAGTCGTTGCTCAAAATGTACGATTCATATACTTGATATCTAAGAAGCGATTCTTGGCCTGGTTCCTCACTTTTCTCGCTGTCCTTCCAGCGGGAGGATGAAGCTATTCTGGAGGGACAGTGGGAAAAATGAGGAACCAAGGAAAGAATCCTTTTATAGTTGTAAGTTGCATGAGTTTGAAACTATGGAAATAAAATAAATTAGACTTGTTGTAAAGCTTTAATCGGGCAGATGAAAATGTCAGAAAGACTATGTTCTATGTATACATTTATCATCTTCGTTGCTTAAAATCTGCCATTCTTATCCTTGATGCCTAGAAAGAGATTATTTGACTGGTTCCTTACTCTTCTCACTGTTCTTTTAGAGGGAGGCTGAAACTATTCTGGAAGGATAGTGGAAAGAGTGAGGAACCAGGCTAAGCATTGCATTGTATCAACAATGATAAGAATCGCAGGTTTTGAGCAACCAGGAGGTCAAGAGTAGTGGGCGAGAATACAGTGAGAAATTGTTTAAATTGAGTATGTAAAACGATGCAAATGGAAATAGAATGGGCTTACCTCATGCGGCGGCTGTAATGGGGTATGAAAGAGATAAATATGCAAGATGTAGTTAATCCTGTGAGAGGTTTAAAATGCTGCAAAGTAGCGAGAATGGATGGTATAGTCATGAATATGCTCAAAGTCGGTTGTGTTTATGTAATAAAATAGGTATGTTGTTCGATGTGTTGTACGGCATTTGAAAGTTAAAAAGTGCCTGAAGATTTTGAGAATGCAGTAATACTGTCATCAAATAAGGGTAAAGGGTATATATTTGAATGCATGAGGAACGGAAAAGTGTATTGGAAAATAAGGATTGGGTGTATAAAAATTATAATTGAGTTATTGATAAGATATGAAAAAGAGAGTTTGAAAGATGATTTTGGTTGCTCGATTAATTGTTGGCACGGAGCCACCTAGCTGAAGAAACCGTGGATAAGAGGAGAACAGATATGCTAGATTCTTGGATCTTGAGAAAGCATTATGGCAGGTGCCAGCAAGTATGGAGTTTGTGCTAAACTAGTAGATGTGTGAATAATTTTGGAAGTATAGCATGTGTTAAGATGCAAGAGAGGCGGAGTGCACTGTTTAACATAGGTTGGAAGGTGGGGCAACACTTTATGATTTAGCTTTGACTGTTTAATATCTTTATATAAATTGGGTACAGTGAGAAGTATGTATGTGAATAAGGAAAGGTGTATGAGATGGATGAAAAATGTGTTATACTTATTTTAGGAGAGGTTGATGACATGGTGTTGGTGGATGAAAGTGAGGAGGGATTTAGAAATATTTATCCAAGCATTGGACAGGGAGTTTGAGAAGTGTGAATGCAGAATGAAATGGGGTGTGATATCCGAGTCCATTGTGTTACATTTGAATAAGTGTAAAGTTTTAAATATATAAAATGTATTGTAAATGAATGTGGTATAGATGAAGTAGATTAAAAACACACAGTTTTGAATGGTACGAAAGTATCGCGTCTATTAGTAAGTTAGTCAATTCTAAGGGGTTGAGTGTAAAAAGTGATAAGTAAATGCATGGTAGCATGTCTGGGACCAAGACTATGTTCTGGAAGGTCAAAAAATAATCTCGATTGATAGGTGTGAAAATGCACAACTTGAGAGGGATGCTTGGTGTGTAAAAGGTGGAAAGATATTTATTATGTGAACTAATGTCTGAATGAGGTTGTGACAGAAAGTTGTCTGTGGTTGAGTGGACATGTAACTAAGACGAATGGATTAAGATGGACTTGTAAAGAGAATATACATGAGTGAGTTTTAATGTAAGAAAAGTGAAGAAAAACCTAGTAAATTTATGTTCATTATGTTGTTAAATAAACATTCTGACATACATAATTCTAATATTTTTTATGTTTGTGGGGAGAAATATTTTCCTAGTTTTAATTACTTGTATTCTAATCATTCTCATTTTACAGTAAAGTTGAAAAACCTCATTATTTATATTTTAACGTGTCGAGAAGTGACGTGTGAAGCCCATCCATACTTTTATCATTATCTATTTTTCACGGTAAATCTAGCGCTTGCTTCTAAGCTTAGTGTTTTAGCTAACTTATTAACGTAGAGGTCCTCGTAATGCTTACGAGACTTTACTCCCCTTTGAGTGTAAACGGCTATAAATACTTAATAGAAAGAAAAGAAAATTGATAAAATGTAAGAAGTAGCCTGCTTAGTAGAAATAAAATAATAATAAGAAACAGAGGAAAAAAAACCCTGCTTACTAGAAAGAAAAGTGGAAAGAAAAAGGAGGAAAGAGAAGCATTCTTTATTGAAAGGTCTCCAGAGCGCGCATGGAGACGAAAATAGAAAGAGATTTTCGAATATCAATACTCAGGTTTTCCAGACTCTGGAAGCATATGCGGCAATGCGCTCCCATCCATGAGATAAAGTCCTAAACGAAAAATCCTAAGTGTAGACGGCTGTGTAGTAGTGTAGGAGAAAGGGAACATAGGAATAGGAGAGGACATATGATACTTGTAAAAATCTTAACAATACACTTAAATTTAATGATGAATAGATATTAACACTCAAATTCGGCAATCCTTTAAAAGTGCTCAAAATAGAACAAAATGATTTGAGGTTAATTTAATTAACGCTTCTATTTCTAATATAAAATAATTTATATATTGTTAAATGACAAGATGTGAATCTTAAAAAGAACATTGGTCGTTTCTAAATATGTAGTTCACTTCTTGGCGAGAACTCGTTGCTGTCATCTAGGTTTGTGACATATTTGTAAGTCAGTATTCAACATTCATTGAAATCATTCTAACAAAAGAGTGACAGTTTCGTTAATAAATTGAAATACAAACCTTCACTATGACATTTCATTTGACTTCAATTTCTTCTATATTAAGAGAATCGAGATGCTGTTGATGAATTAAAACGAAATTTGAGAAAGTTCAGAATTTATGTCCTTAGTTGTTATATTGGAACTTGTGATTTGTATAACGTCTTTGTTGCAGAAGTGGTGTATTTTAAAGAAACAATTACTCTTCTCCTATTTTTCTCTTTTCCTTTTCTTTTTCTGACTTTCAAAGCACTTTTTTTAGGAAAAAATATTGCTATATTTAAATCAATCAACGTGTGAGGATTATGTCAGATACAAGCTGAGCCAAAGAAAGCATTTTTTTTTGTTAAAAATACTTTATCGCAGAATCTTTAGATAAATATAAGAATAAATTCTTGCTCCTTCCGTAGGAGTGTGCAATATTTCAATTTTTAACGCTGAGTGAATTAAAGAAATATGGAGACTGGAAAACTATAGACCAATTTCTTGTTTAGGAACAGAAAATGGAATTATTTTCTAACGATCCTCTATTATATTGCATAGGAATTACTCTTGATTTTTCAGCGTATAGACAGGCTAATTTACTCAAGTAATAATGATATTTGAGTCAAGACTTAATTACATAAGAAACATTAGAGGATAATAGTCCCGGATCAAGGATGAATTATGTCCCATGAGAGAAATCCCTCCACGTAGAAGGATTTGCAATCATGAGCATACGCTCACGATGTAATTTTTCATTTGCCTAGTCGTGGTACTGTTATCATACCCAGTTGTACTATTTAAACTATCCACATATATACGTATATATATATATATATATATATATATATATATATATATATATATATATATATATATATATATATATATATATATACATGGTGTTTAGAAATTATATGTTCAAAATTGGCTTATGTGTAGAACCTGTCAAAATAAGTAATCTTCCTCTTATGAACATGTGTCCGCAAATGCATCGTTAAGGAGATATTTAAAGTTTAAATCTAGCAAAAGTGGGCCACATAGCAAAAAACTTATAAGTTTATTTCTTGATAACTATTTATAATTTTTACTTCAATTGTCATCTAGAATTCCAGCCCAAATATTAACTCCAAATATTTGTTGATATCCACACTTCAACACAATTCGTGGGTTAATATGACGCCACTCATGATTATTATGCTGATTAAAAACATCCTCACGGCTAAAGGATGCTTCGTCTGAAAATATGACTTTTTGCTAAAATCTTGATCTTTGCCTAAGAACCAATTAGAAAAATTAATACGATGAGGAAAGTCAGTGGGTGATAAGGCCTGGAGTCTCTGATAATGATAAGGGTGCAAATGATTTTCATTAAGACATCTCCACACAACTGCATGGTATCCAAGTCCAATAGATGAAGCAGCAGCACGAGTGCTAGATCTTGGATTTCTCATAAAATGATCTAATACATCATCTTCAATTTGATTTTTTAGGTCTCTTGGTCCCCCAGCATCTACGTGTGCAGTATTAAATTGACTTGATGGGCGTAAACTTCGGTGTAACATTGAAAAAGTACGGTAATTGGGGATGCGGCGATTTGGAAATTTTTGTCTGTACATTCTTACCGCACGTCTTCCACTACCATTTGCAGCACCGTATACAAAGTGGATATCCGTCATTTCTTCATTGGTAAAACAATTCATGATGTATTTGAAAGTCTTGTTACCTAAATTGGAGAATTACCACCGTGCAACACAAGCATACAAATACAAATGGTATTTGGATGGCTGAAATGAAAATATAATGAAGGAATAGCCCGGGTAGATGAAGGAGGAGATATTTATAAGTTCTAAGGATGTCTCTTCTTACTATTTTTCAATAATAAAATCAATTATCCTGCCGAGGAATGATGGGAGATGTGGTCAACCTAATCATGATTAAAATCACCACGGCAGATAACACTTTAGAAGAATTTTATTCACTAAATGGGCAGTCTTCCAAGCAGTCAAACAATTTAACACAATTTGAAAATTTCGGACGTGCAGACACTCCAAAGTCTACTACAAACATGTCCAAAAAAGGAAAAGAATAGAGAAGAAAACATCGGATTAGACCAAAGGATGAAAAAATAATAAGTAGATATAATCGAAACGAAGAAATGAGAAAATCATTTAAGAGCAGGAAGTAGCCGACGATTCATTCAAGCAGAGTAAATGAAAGGAAAAGGAAAAGAACAAAGTAAACAAAAGAAAGAAGGGGAGAAAGGAATATTACCATTTGTTAGGTGTAGAGGCTTTAGGAAGAGCAGTAGTACTGTCTTTCTCCCATCAAGAGTGAACAGAGGACTGAAGCGAGAGATATCCAAATCAGGTAAGATTTTTGTCGTTGTTTGTAATTGGTATCCCGAAGTAGGTGATCCCTGCTCTCTTCGACCGCTTGGGAGATTATGTGAGGGAGCCTTTTTTGCAACGTTACCAAAATTACGTGTGGCCGCGTTTATTGAGAGATCTTCCTCACATAACACGTTAAAGTAGATAAAGGTATCGCATGGTGAGGAAATTTTAGAGCACCTCCTCTGTCAATGGTTCATGCGACAGTTAGGAAGTGGAAGTTTTAATTGTAAGATAACCTAATCGTGTGGTCCTATACTTGGATTGAATCTAGGTAGGGTCGTCGTGTCATATCCACTTTGGAAATAACGTGACCACTCGACAACGCCTTTGCCTTCGCCCTACAGGACGGATAGAGTTTAAAATAACGCTATCTAGCCTGCTGGGAATTAGTCTGGCGAAAGATACCATTATCCATTGGAATTTAGGAAACTATATCTTTATTTCATAGGCTTGCGAAAGCAGCCATTATCTTCTCCGCTTGTGAAAGATCACTTTATCCAATATGCTTGTGAAAGCTCCCTTTGCCTAATTGGATTGCGAATACATTCCTAATCTAAAAAGCCTGTAAAAGCTCCGTTTATCCACTAGGCTTGCTAAAGATTATTATAACCTCTAGTGCTGCCAAAGATTCCTTTATCTACCATGCTCCCTCTTTCACAAAAGATAAATATCATTTATCAGGCTTGAAAACTAACTTTATCCACTAGGTGTGCCGTAATTTTCTTTATCCTTTAGAATTTAAAGGGTTTCCTTTCCTACATGCTTTCGAAATATCTCTTTATCCACTAGCCTAACGAAAGCTCCCTTTATCCACTAGGTTAATGGAAACTCTTTCTATCCACAAACTTGAGAAAGCTTCCTTTATCCACTATGCTTGCGAATAATTCTTTTATCCACTAGGCTTGCAAACCCCCGTTTATTTTATTGGCTAGAGAAAGCTCAGTTTATTTTATTTGCTTGAGAAACCTACCTTTAACGACTAGTCATTCGAAATCTTCCTCTATCCAGTAGGCTTTCGAAAGATCTATTTATCCTTTACGCTTGGGAAATATAACTGTATCCACTCATTCTTTTTGAGAATTCTCCTTTTTTCCACTAAGCAAGCGAAAACTTCCTCTGTCCAAAATGCTTGCGAATGCACCCTTTATTCAACAAGCATGCGAAAGCTACCTTTATCCACTAATCTTTCGAATTCAGCCTTTATTCAATAGGCATGCGAAAGCTCCCTTTATCCACTAGGCTTGTGGCAATCCCTTTAATATATTAGGGTTTATGAAAGCACCCTTTTATTTTATCGACTTGGCTTGTAAAAGCTTTCTTTATTATATAGGCTTCGGAACGATCGTTTTATTGACTGGGCTTGTGAAAAGCCTACCTCATCTACTGCGCTTAAAAAAATATACCTATATACACTTATTGCGAAATCTATCTTTGTCAACTAGTCTTGCGAAGTTTTACTTTATTCACTTGGCTTTCGAAACTTTATTCTATCCACTAGCTTTGCGGAATTTTCATTCATCCAATAGACCTTGCAATATGCCCTTTATCCTCTATGCTTGCAAAACATCCCTTTATCCACTAGCTTTTAAATATCTCCTTTTATCTTCTACGCTTGCCAAAGCTCCCATTATCCACTAAATATTAGTATGATCCTTTTATCTACAAGCCTTTCGAATTCTTCTTTTATCATCTAAGATTGCGAAAACTTCTTTCATCCTCTAAGATTGCGAAAGTTTCTTTTATCCTCTAATATTGCGTAATCTCTATTTACCCACTATGTTGTTGAAAGCCCTCTTCATCCACTATACTCACGAAAATTCTTTTATATTAGTATTTTAAAGATTTACTGTACTTAGCCTCTTTTGGGAGGATATACTAAATGAAAATTATAGATTCGAGACACCAAAGGGAATGCACTATAAATGAATGCGTTGAAATTGACTGAAATTTAGAGTTAATGCATCGCGTTCATCCGGTGAATCTCGTAAAGCGCATCGAACTTTGTCACAAATAGTGGAAAGCACATTGAAGATGTTAATTATTAAAATTTTTATTATATAAATGTTGTTCAACTTTTTTAAATAGGCATTTTGCCTATGTGTACACATTTTAAGGACACCAGGTATTATGATCACATATAATTTCGTTAATGATTACTGAACCCTGACTTTTGTGTCTTATTCCGTCCGAATCTAATCCCAAGGAAAACTATAAAAGACGTATATTATTAATATACTTTTGGTAGAGATATTTATATTATGTAATTTGTCGTTATGTGACCTCAGTCTGTGATTAATTAAATCTCTTATTTCTATCATTATCATCCAACTTCTGTTCCAAACTTTCCAAAAATGCCTTCCTACTAGTAATAATATTTCGCAAACAAGTTATATTTTGTCAAATTGCCTCCACTTTGCCTAAGAAAAACAAATTCCTGTATTAATTTCAAGTTTCTCAGCACTAACACTAAATTAAATATCCCTTCGCCATTGACTAAATTTTATCAAATGTCAAATATCTTTTTAGTGTTACACTAATTTTGCTATTGGACGTCATGCCCAGCAGTCAAGGCGGTGTCATTTAACCTCTAGCCACCCTTGAAGGCAAGAGAAAAGAGTTGAAGATTTATAAGTCATTTCTCAAATGGATATCACACCACCATTCCCACCTGCATGCAATCCTAGTGTGTTAACACCCCACTTGGATGTATTCCACTTGAGGTTAAGTTGCAATTTAACTTTCACTTCCTAGCTTTTGCATGCACCGCTAGCACAAGGGTGGTGCTATGAAGTTCCAACAGTCTGCAGCAGCCTCCCTACAGCTTTCCTACAGCCTCACAGAAGGTGCGGCCCCCTTAATTGTGATAACGGCGGGGGTCTCACAGCACTCAAAGCCTTCTCTCTTGATCTCCCAAGCGGTCATCTGTTCCTAGGAAGATATAAACAACAACAAAGACGGATACGAATATTGGAAGTCAATACTACCATCATTTTCTCCTACTCTTTTCGATGATTCTCGCATTCAAATAGATTATTCTCTATGATATTTCATTCCATTGAAAGACTTGATTTAAGAGAAACCGGATTTAATTTTTATGCATTTAGATTTATACTTTATATTGAGTGGATGCTTTGAAAACAATTTCTTTCTATTTATGAGGATGCCAATGAAAGATCTTATCAATTCGGGGGATTTGTGTGAATATATTTAATTTCGCCATTAGAGCGGACAATTTTTAAAAAATATAACTTTTCACTTTTTCGATTATATTTGTACATATGTCGAGGTTTAAGTTTATATATGTATGTATTTGATAAATTGTGATAAATTTAGATGTTTATATCGGGAATCTTTTGCTGGAAATATGTATTATTGTTTTATTAATCATTTCCGGTATTACTTCATTTCTTTCTGCTCTACTGTTTTTCACAGTTGTTTTCATATTTGCATTTACATTAAGAGTTTCACATTGAGGCCAATTCTTCCTTCATATTTACTGCGTATTACACTATATTACTTTGAGTTCACTGAGGCAAAATTCCTGCCGAGAACATGAACCTAACTGTGTCGCTATTGGTTCACATCTCTTTAACGAGGTGGGACTAATAATACGCTTCCTTCCTAAGAAACCACTAATATTTTTTAAAAAACCCGGCTAGGTTGGCCTTTGCTCCTGAGTATATCCATGGTAGTACTGAAATGTAGGAAGGAGTTTTCAGCAACGAAAGTACGAGTAAATTTAATATTTTTGGCGCGGGTGGGAATCAGCATTCAAATAACATAGAGGTGAAAGATTGAATCTCACATGGACGAAAAAAATGCTAAAATTTAGAAGTAGGACCGTTATCGTGTGTAACATGTTTTTAAGAGCTAGATCCTGTCCGCTCGTCGATTTCCGCGGCAACGTAAACGCTGGGATATCCAAAATCTACATGGAAATGATCCGGAAGATATAGAAACATAGAAAATAAGGCGAACATATTCTTGGATGTTGACAATTTCGACGTGATCAACTTGCCTGCGCAGTACTTAGAGTTAACCCCGAAAGAAATCATATAAAATATAGTCGATAAGAAGGGTATAGCTCTCAAACCAAAATTGCTGAAGTTCTTTTACAAATTGGAAGAAGAATGAAATTAAAATACACTCAAACACTGCAACCAATTCGTGGTTCTGCGCCTGAATATGTGCTCATTTCATATGGAACAAGTGTCTCTATACGCCTTACTATTTTTTTAAAAAAATTTCCAATGAGATAATTAAAGTTGCTTCCTGGTTATGACTATAATTATACTCATCCTTGTCTAATTTTGGACGCATCATTTCTTCAAATATAGATTCATTTTCTCACCAGTTTTTGTCTTTTCATCTATGAAATGAAACTTAGACCGTATCAGACCCAAATTTCAAACAATATCCTTTCCAATTTTCAAGGAAAGTAAAATCCTTTTTTCAAGAAAATGTATTACTTGGTATTTACCCCTTTCGATTTGGACGGTACTCTACTTGAGCGGAGTGATGAGAACTTTAAATTCTTTGTGTATTAGGCCTCTTATAAACGTATTCTTAAGGCTTACTGATCAGTTGTGTATTTTCTTTAGGAACGGTTAGAATGGTACCTTATGACAAGCATCTGTAGCCAAGGATGAAAGTCCTTGCTGTTTCTGATTGGCCGATCTGAGATAATGCACTTCTTTCTAGTTTTCTGTGCTTTTTTCCTATATACCTACTATACAATTTCTTTTCACCCATTTTATCATTGTTTTTTTAGCCTAAATTATAAGACCTCCTGTTTGCGATGCCTCCTTTAGTTTAAAATATAATTTTCCATTAAGATAGAATAATAATACCATGTTTCCTGCAATCGGATAATTCTGTTCTTGTAATTATTCACACATTATTTCATCTAATCACTTTCATAATTTCTGTTAATTTCATTCAACTATTAGACATGATATATTTAAAAATTAGTGAGGGCAGATAGGAGAAACCAGATGTGGTACGAAGTTTTTCTTTATAGACGTTTCGCTCCTCTGGACTTCCTCAGTTTCTCGTTAATCTGTTGGAGCTCCAGAGGAGCGAAGCGTCAATAAAGAAAAATCTCATAACACTTCTGGTTTCTCTTATTCTCCTTTTACATTTGTTGTCGCGGAAGCAAATCAATATTTAAAAATATATTAACAACAGAGAATCGCAAGCACACCATGGTAGATACTTGAGCAAAAATATCTCCGTAAATCACAATTTAACATTAATGATCAGCATCGGCGTGTAAAATGTAGTGCCAATCTTGATTTGTTCGAGATTTTAATGCGCATTAACCTGGTTAATAGATATCTTCTTTCGTACAACAAGATAAGTATAAAGGACATTATTGGGTATTACTTGAATTTAATGGTGCATTAACCTGGTTAATTAGTGTAGCAGAATGAAGTCAAAGGGCCACCACGTGTTCTTCTGTACTCACGTGGATCCTGAGATAACCGCATGGAGCTGTGAAAGAATGGCTGATCCCGGGTAAGGAGGTAACCTAGGCCGTTATCACACGCCCAGCTGTATTTGTCTAGGAGCTGTTTTCATTGTCTCCCACGGCCATCTATACTTACACATTCTGGACTTCCGCCCGAAGATTGAAGTCAGTTGGACATTTCAAGCCAAGGTTATCACAATTTCCCTTTTCACCGAAGGAGTCGCCGATTTTTCTCCCAAATCACACGCGTCTGGAGGGCCGTCACAGCCACCTCACCAGGCGTCTATATAATCCTTAGACTCAGTTTAGTAAGCAGCATTGTTAGACTTCCCACCTACTCCGGCAAACGAGCTAAAAGACGCTCGTCCCCCGCCCCTCCCAGTGGCGATTCGATTCGAGTCAAAGGCTAAATCGATCCTTGAACTCTGCCATAGTCAATCGGCAAGTATCCCCATCCGTGAACTCTATCATAGTCAATCGACAAGTATCGACATCAGTTAACTCTGCCATAGTCAATCGGCAAGTACCTGACGAGGATTCCAAACTCCGAAGGCTCTATAAGTGCTTCCTCATCTGAAGCAAGAAGTAACCCGACTTCTTTCGTCGCATTCATCGTACCCCAGCTGGCCCCTTGTTGGCAACGAGAACGTAAGAAATTGTAACCGTTGCCGCCTGCAGAATGATATTGAATCTGGCTTACCCCATTGTTCCATTATTTGTGTGAACGCCGCGGTTTAAAATCCCCGTTTAAATCATCAAACTGTATCTTACCTCTTTAATCCCTTAATTAACCTACCTGTATCTCGTGTGGACCTTTAACTCTGTCTGCACGACCATTCCCTTTAAACCAAATATTTGTGTAAATATAAATATCATTTTTGTTGTTAGTAAAGATATATTTTCGTCATTGTATTTCTTTTGCAACCCCAATGCGTAGCAGCTACCTCTTAATCTTTGACCAACTTGCACTCTAAAATATTTGTTTTAAAAGGCCCCCTCAAAGTTAATAATAAACCATCCCCACTAGACTCATAACAATTTCCCCTTTCACTAACGGTCTTCAACCAACTTCGACCCAAAGTACCTACATAATATATATATATATATATATATATATATATATATATATATATATATATATATATATATATATAACGAGTCTGTCCATTCCACGAAAATTAGATACCTTCTCACTTACAAAAATATAAGCATGGGTAACATTATTGGGTGTTATTTGCTAGGAATCCTAAGTTTACTGTTTTATTTATCGTGGCAGGACACCCACTCTTAATGAAGGCGAGAACTTATTATTTTTATACTATGGTGAGATTATGTTTTATCATTACCTTATAAATTTCTAAAAAAATGAATGTTATCCATGTGTCATTTATAGTGAAATGAACATTAAAGATAATATAACACATTTGTTTCATAAAAATGAACATAAATTGATCCGTAGACAAAGTCTAGATATAATGCCGTTTGGCAAAGTATTTTCTAATTTAGTGATTGAAGGAACATAATACAAGAATACATTTGTTTATATACTATAACCTTGTTTTGTCAGTTCTTTTAGAGGTTGTGCTTCTCTCTCTCACCTGTTGTGTGATAGAGGAAGGTAGAAATAAGAGAATGAACTTTGAAAAAAGAACAGGAAAAAGACTTGGAAAAGGGAAATAAACTAAAGCGAAGTGGCAGTTTAAATGCACTTAAAACTTCAAGGAATCTTCTCTTAAATAAGGGGATTATCAAACACAAATCAATTATGATTTTGTGGGGCTGGATGTGTGTAATATTATTTCATCTTTAAAGTCTGAATTCTTAGCAAATTGGACTTATACCACTCCGTATTGATTGCGACGGCACTTTAATTCTGATGAGATTATAATTTTTAGTCGCGTGGACGCGACTCAATAAGTTACTATGTCGGTCCTAGGTCGTTCGGTTGGATGGTAACTTTTTACTTCTCAATGAGTTTCTGGCAATAACATCTTAACTATTCGGCCAATTCTAACGAAATGTGAAACTCTTTATGTTCTTTCACATTATCTTACGAATAATATAATTACCATGGTCTTCCCAAAGTTAGTTCGGGAATTATTAAAAGTTTTGAAGGTCGTAAGTTCACATGGTCATAGGGTCAAAATTTAGAATAATTGAGAGCAAACGACTTAGGTCTGTTGACCTTCTTTTATCTGCAATCAGTCTTTCCTAGCAACAGTGTCTGACACTTTGGTAGAGTTTAGCAGATGAAACAATATGGATCACGATATTGCTTAAATTATTCTGGCAGTAATAATTGTGGCAAGTAGACATGATTAATTGAGACAAAATCGATTAGAATTAAATTATGTTAAAAAGCCACCAATTAAGAGATAAGAACTTAATTATTGTGAATATAAGACAAAAAATCATTGCCTGGCATTATTAAGGAATTAAAACGTATTGGGAAATACTCGTATTTTTTAGCTCATTTAATATCTACCTCGGAGAGTAAAAAAGCCCCTTTCTCAATATTGCGACCATTTTAATGGATTTGGTTTGAACTAAACACAAATTAATTGCAAACCAGTACAGATTACATAAGTCAAAAAAGGGTAAACTTTTAAATATAGCTTTAATGTTTTTGAGCCAAATATTTTGTATATATGGCTAAATTTTTCACTTACGGTATATTAAGAATTAATTCGTATTTATAACAGAGAGAATAAATCAATTAATGCATGTTAGAAGGAAAGAAGTATTTTTATTAATTGAGAGAATGACAAAAATTTTGTTTTTAATAGCGCGCAAAGAGCAGGTGATCTCTGCTGCTTCCGACCGTTTGGAAGATTAATGGAGAAAGCTTTGATCCTACAACCAGTGTTGTAAGCCCAGCAAACGTTACCCATAATTAAGTAGTAAAACAATCAACTTCGAGGAAAATGAAAGAAAATGCAATGTTATTCAAGAAAATAACAGGAATAGTAGAAATGAAATGATGGCATAGACTTTCATTACATCCACTCTCAATTCCAAATACTTGGCACGAAAAACTCCATAAGAAGTACAGAAATAGTAAAAATCAGGTACATCAATTTATCTAAATGCTTAGAAACTGGTCGAATAAATATATTTAAACTCCGCCTTAAATTACGGGTCTAAAATGCGTGTTACAAGAGCTAAAAGCGGTTTCCCTTGCTTCATATTTACCTTATAAGCATCAAATAGCTTCTGAAGTTGGGACTGAGTTCAGAAAGACTCTTTTCACCTATCTAGCGACTGCCTACAAACAAGGTTATAAGTCACCGTAATTATCTTACAACAAAATGCTAGGCTTGATTAAAAGAAACAAAAAAAACAAACATAAAATCAAATGCCAAAAAAGCAAACAAGAACAAAAGAGCAAGGAGTATAAGGCTTCACGTTAAGGCGTCGGGAAGGCGCCCGGCTCCTCCCGGCAGTGGAGTGTACAACCATCACCGAAGAGAATCCAATAAAATGGAGAGGGCCAGCCTCCTCCAAGAAGCCAAATCATTCCTAACTCGTTATGCACGCATCTTTCCGAGTACAAGGAAGAAGTTCAGAAAGAAATAGGAGCCCCAAGTCAGCGCAAGGATTTTATACATATCCATTTAACATGATTAGCATGTGGGGTCTAATTTGGACCACACATGTGAAAAAATATTGTTCTTAAATCGTCAATATTTTTTATTAGCACTAGATGATTAATAATCATAACAGTACTTAAATATTGCAATGAGTGCTGACGGCGTAGCGTATGGGCACTATTAACTTCCACCAAGAGTGTTTAGTGGAGGTTATATGATCTCCCTTGTACGAGTGGCGGTCAATAAGTTTTGCAATTCGGATATAAGGAAACGAGATATGAGGAAAAGGGTTTTATTATTTTTCAATATAACTACCCTCCACCTCAATGCACTTGCGCCACTTGTCCCTGATGCTTAGAATTTCCGACAATCAGAAATCTCCCGACTGCTGTTTAATCCACTCCTGGACGGCGAGCTGGACATCTTCATCGTCCCCAAACCAGCGTCCACGCAGTGCAGCCTTTAGCTGGCCGAATAAAAAGTAGTGGCTAGGGGCCAGATCTGGACTGTAGGGAGGATGGTTAAGCTCCTCGAATCCGCACTCGCACAGGGCAGCTTGTGCATCTCAGGCATTCGGGACTTTGACGACTTTGAAGTCGATCATGCGGCGTGAGGTTTCTAGGGACCTAACGGGCAGAGACCTTGGTCATGGCCAAATTGTCGTGGATGATGTTGATAACACTTCCATGTGATAATCCAAGTTTTCGCTTTATTTCTCGACCTTCACTCGTAGATTTTCGAGGATCATCGTCTCTAGACGGACCACATTGTCCTCGTTGGTCACGTCTGACGGGCGTCCTGAAAGGGGGTCATCTTCAAGTGACTCACGACCATGTCGGAACTCCCTATTCCAGCGAGCAATGGTTGCATAGAAAGGGGTGGTGTCGGTGTACACTGTAACCATGTGTTCATGGATTTCTTTTGCATTCTTGCCTTCCTTGGTCAAAAATTTGATCACTGCGTGGTGCTCATCTTTCTCCATTGTTCAAAAATTTGTGACTGATGATCTTCGATCAGCTACTGCTTCTTAAATAGACAGGTCAGCAGCGTGCGGCTGCAGGTCCTGACCTATCATAACTTGGCCTAACACCCCCACAAACAGCCATCCCCCTTCCTCTGTTTTGCCCTACCGATTCGCAAAACTTATTGACTGCTTCTCGTATGTATGTATGTCTTTTTGTGTACAAGGTATCTCTAAATGTTATTGACGGATTCCTATGGTATTTTGTGTAGGAAGAGAAGAGATAGAGAGGAGGCAATAGAGGTTGTTAAAATTTTTGGATGGAATCAGACCCGATTACGCATTCCGAGGCAATATTTTCACTTTCTTTTAGCATTGCGACATAGAAAATTCTTTGAAATTTTTGGAAATGTCATAAGAATTAAAGAATTGGTGAGTCAACTTGAAAATACCCAGGGCAAGATCCATTTATAAGGTTCTACCAACATATACAATTTGATTCTGATCTGTAAAATTAAAATATATATTTGTAAGAGTAATATTTTCCGAATCACAGTGCATTAATGGAAACTGTTTTGAACATAGAAATTCCAGCTATTTGTAACTCAAATAGTATAATTTAAGGATTTTCAAAACATATTTTGTTAATCTCTTAAAAGTAAAAGTTGTATCTGGACAAATACGAGATTCGTATCTGCCATTTTAATTAAATCAGCCTTTTTTGATTATAATTTATAAACTGCTGAAGACACATATGATTCTTAACTCGCCACAGCCCATCTCATTACACTCAACTAACAGTAACCAACAGGAATGATTTTAAATGTTGAATTTTTCCTTATAAACAGATATAATATGTTAGGTTAGAAAGGAAAAAAGTTAGGTTAGCAACAACCTCGTTGTAGCCATTTGAGTTCAGCAAAGACCCCACGGCTACGTGGGTTGCGGAGAGATGAGGGTGACAGGTGTTCTAGACGCCTTTGACTAGATTGAGATATCTCGTTGATAGCAGTTTACTAGGGCCACCTTTGTGTGTAATAATGCGCGCAGAGAAAAATTCCAGTTGAAACATTTCTAAACGGAGAAAGGAGCTTAATAGTTGGGAGGCGGGAATTGATGAAAATATCACCAGATTTAAGTTTTTTATCACCGGATAAAATCCGCTTGTTTTTATTTTCACTATCAAATTTTACCACTTTCAATTTTCTCCATTGTCAATTTTTCGCCGGGAAATATTCATACTTCCGAAATAATGGTTTGTATTTAGACGAAAGAAAAAATAATTTCCTTTTCCACTGTGAAACTAAAGCTTCTAGATGTTTCACTGTATATGAATTGAAGCAAGGTGAGTTTGAAGCAAGTATATTGGAAAACGAGAGGGACATACATGAGCTAGGAACCTGCAGCAAAAATGGCCAATTTAGCACCACTAGCCACTAGGTGGCGCCAACTGCTGATCAACTTATATTATTTTTGAACTCAGTGATATCAATTACTTTTTGGTGGCATTGGTTTTAGCTAGCTACAGAAGATGTCTCGTTTGATAATCTATCAATATTTTTATTATGAATTTCACAATATGAAGGTAATAGAATTTTTTAACTTCTGTATTGTGAGTGGGGAAGGTCCTAGACTTAAATATGTAAGAACCATTGATTAAGAGAATCAGTTCTAGTCAACTTTGACTACTTGCCTTGAACTGCAGGAGCTATATAATCTAGTCTTAGAACTAATGCTAAACAAGTAAAGTGCCTTTAAGAATGATGCTATTTTCTGGTAACCTCTTTTGTCGGTTCTTTACAGTACCACTATTTTCAGGTTTGGTATTTTGGGGAGGATTCTCCTCTTTATACACAGAGGTCAATAACCTTTTTTCAGCAAAAGCCTTCCCAAATTTCTGATATTTAGATTTTTGGATTTGTAAAGATCAGCATCCTTGGACACAGATTGTAAGATTAGGAGACCAAAATTAAGTTGGTAAAGTTAAATTAACCAGAAATCTATCTATTGGTATTACATAAAGAAAATTAAAATAGCGAATATATGGAGTTGTAAAAAATACTAGAACACAATTTAAATTACTATTTACTAGCCTAAATACGTGTAGGTATTAATTTATACAGCATTCGGCTGCTGTCTAAAGGAATTCTAACCCAGCCTTTGAGACAAAGCCGCTCTAGCTTTTTTAAATAATCTGATAGATGGGGTCGGTTCCTTAGTTGTTGCCCCAATTTCCCTTCAAAATTCTCAATTATAGTAATATCTGTAAATTTATGGGCTAACTTAAATATTCAAAGTCATTACCATCTATTTCAAACGGGTTTTAAGAGCTCTAGCGTTATATATTGGTGCATTATTATCTTGAAAGATAGGGCTGTTAGTGGCAAGGATCGTTTGAACCTTGGCATGCACCGGGTGAGCCAAAGTTCACGGATAGTCTAGGAAGTTAACCCTTACTTGCTATATTCCATGATATTGTTGCCCAAATCATTACTGATATCTTCCTGCTCAACACCCCAATTGAGGCAGTCAGAATCATAAGGTTCTTCATACGTCTTTCACACGTAAAGTAGGCCAGAATATGAAAATAATGTAAATAAACGCATTCTAACTGCAATTGCAACCATTATACTACACCTGATAAGCAAGTTCATTGTGAGTAGAAAAGGCGCTTATTTTTTATCATATTTGTCTACTTGACAAAAAGAGGAAATAAAATCCTCTTTAAATAGTCGAAAGAGGGCAAAATTTTAAGCCTCGTAGGAAAGTAGATATCTTTGGTTGAAGCCAATAATAATAATAATGCGCCCTTCAAGGCTGTTAGCCCTCCCAGAGCGCAGGTTGCGTAGAGAAAGTTTACAGGGGAGAGAAAGCAATTATGAAGGGATGACTCTTCAAGAGACGTTTAAAAGTAGCAAGGGTTGGAGAGTCTAGGAGCACAAACTGAGGAGGAACTGTCACTCATCGAGCAGAGGACATAACGAGTGTTCAAGATCATATTAGTTCTGAGCACTCAAAATTCGTCAGTTAAATATTAATCTCTCTCTCTGTCAATAATTAATACTAAATAGTTTATGACACATAAAATGGAATTTATATATGCAGAAAATGTAAAATGGTGTACATGTTTAACTATACGTTTTATAATCGATATGTTGTTGTTTACACGTTTCCGGGATCAGATTAAATCTGTTCCCTACTACATATTCGGAGATTAAGGGAGAAAGTTTTGGTTCTACAGCCTGTGATGTGAGCCCTACCAACATTATTACAATTGAGGTCACGCTTTTTGTGGGAGTATCCTAAGGGACCAGGTTATGATGGAGAAAGGCTGTTACATGTTGTGGGAATTTTAGAGCACCACCCTGTTCTAGCTGCTCATATAACAGCTAAAAATGGAAATTCATTTGCAACATACATCCAAGCGAGGATGGACCTACTCCATGATACCATCCAGGTTGGGGAGTTGACGGACCACTCTTCAACTCTCGCTCTAGAGGGGGGCTAGAGTTTTAAAATATCACAACCTGAACTGATTCAATGGAAAATATCCTCTCAATTCGTGGATAAAGAGAAATAAATTTCATTTAATTTTGATCTGGAATTGCAAATTATTTCTATTGCACTTATAAAGTCGCAATGGTAAATATGTTTGCTTTTGAAGGGGAAAAGGTGAGAGGGTTTGGCAAGACCCTGCTTAGTTGTCAACTAAATTAATTTTTGACCTACAATGGCTTTGAACCTTCCAGACCAATTCACGTATCCAAACTTCACCTCTTTCTCTATAACCATAACTTCAATAATTTCTAGGCAATACTTCAACATCACTTTCCTCTTTTTAAAACAAATAAATAGATGTCATTAAAAATAAATATAATTTATACAATTAGAATTTTGACTATTCTCCATAGATGTTGTCTTACATGAGAAAAATTATCACTCTCCTCGTTAGTTACTAGTTCTAATTTGAGTTAGATACACGAGCGGTCACAAGACATTCCAGCTTTAGATTTCGTGACAAGTAGTGGTAGACGGTTAGTATAGCAATGAGTACCACTTTCACACTGCATCGAGCACACCTGGGAAACCATCTTCATCCACTCCAAGCAAGAGATTGTATCGAATAGACCAATCTAGGGGGCCCTGCGTACATTGTACACAGTTGACTTTACTATGGTATAATATTGTGTACCCACAGGGAGGAGGGGCCAAAATGAGCTCATGGATTGTGACGGCAAAAGTAGAGATTAAAACACTAAATTGATACATTTTTTTTCAGTAATTTTTGATTTTGTAGTGGAATAATATACGCGTCTATAAATCAACTAACGAGTACGATTAAGAAATAAATTGATAAATATTACTTTAACATAGATACCTGTTATTAGAATGTAATATTTCTCAATTCATATTAATTCTTCGTTTTATAATCCTCCTTCGCTCTGATCTCCTCTTCTCTTTTTAAGTTGCGTACAAGCGACTCTCTAAGCTAATCGTACTATGTCGGTCGGTCGAAAGGCAACCATTTTACTTTTCAATGAGTTTTGGAAAGGTTTGAAAGTCTTAAGATCAGATGATTTGTTTGTTAATTGATAATACGTTTGTTAATTTAACTTTTTTGTCAAAATTATTGAAATAATTGAGAGCACGCGATTTAGGTCTATTGATCTTGTTTCCTGGACAAGCTTCTAGTAGACTTTAAGATCTTTGTCGGTCCGCATTTCTTTAGTTTTATTGTGAATGTTGTCATTCTTGACCGAAGAAGCGAGTTGTCTTGGCTAAAGACACAAGAGTTGAAATTTATAGAATTATTTATTATGTTTGATCTCTTATTTTACCGAATTTCTTTTAGAATGGCGGTATTAAGGTCGTCCTTGTGCCCTAATGAAAGGTTTCTCATGCTATTACTCTATTATTACTTGACGAAGATAATTTGTGATGAGTTAGCCAGTGGTCACACCTAAATATTTGCTAGTAATCGCAGCTTTTTATTTTTTATAGTGGGCTTTACAAGTTAAATGGTACTTTTATTTAAATGGTGTTTGTATTGTTCCAAGAAATAATTGCTTAAGCTTGAATAAACCTAAGCAGTGCTATTTTGGTTGAGTTAGCTCCCCTCCTTGTCCTTTTCATTCTACTACTCGGGTTATGTACATTTAATAGGTTTTCGATCCCCTAATTACACTATTTCATGATTTTTTTACAAAGGTTTGTTCACCTTTTTGTATGTTGAAAAGTCTAGAATAAAATTTTATCTATGAATAACTGAAACTAAATTATTTCTTATAAATTTACTTCAAACTTCATTTAAATTTACTTATAATATTTCTTAGCTTGCGGTTCTATTATTTTAGCCCTTTGTTCATCTGAATCGTTTCTTTATCTGTCCTAAAAAATCAGTCAATGTGCACGCACTCGTCCCGAGTACAAAGGACAGGCGGTAGCGACCACGCCCATCCCAGTACCGGGACAGGTAACGTGCAGAAAGATCATCCAGACTGGGATATTGGACAAGAATGTGCCAAACAGTCTCGGGGACGACGCAGTCGTCGTAATAGGGCACAGGCGAGCGCTTCATCAAATAGCGATGCGTCACACGAGTGTGTCCGATTCGGAGACGACAGAAAGCGACCTAAAGCCGTCACGGCATAGGGGGATAGGTCGATGGGAACAGTCGCGGCGCAATGGCACGAAACTTTAAGTTCCCTTTGACCGTCTCCCATCTTCTTTGCCAAGCAGTCCAAAAAGCTGCCCGTATTCCTGCCATGTAGTCGGTGTGAGGAAGAGCGAAACGCTGGCCCGGTCGTAGATTCTTTGGCGCCCTCATCGGCGCGCTCATTCCCCGCAATTTCTATACGTCCAGGAACCCAGCAGAAGATAATCTCGACGTCTGCCCGGCTCGCCAAAACCGTGGCGTCACGGATATCGCGAACCAGGGGATGCGGAGATTCCAATGCCCCAGAGCGCTCAGGGCTCTTTTTGAGTCGCTATAGATCACAATCCGGGCTCCGAACCGGGCACGTCGCGTGATCTCCCGTACCGAGTAGTGTATTGACTCTAATTCGGCCGTGAAGACAGGCGCAGCGCCTGGTAGAGCACCGCTGACTTCAAACAGAGGGGATAACGCATGGGAGCCGACCCCCTCTTGGGACTCGGAGCCATCCGTATACACTGGCACGGTTCAAGCGTGACACGAGGTGTGCTCTAAAAAGGTCGAACGCAATACTCCCGTCGCCGTACAAGCTTTGGGAGCAGAGGCGTAGCGAAAAATAGCCAAATGTGGTACCCTTCAGGGTGGCATCCTGGGCAGAATCAGGAGCGTTACTGGCACGAGAGCTATATTTAGCTCTCGAAGGAGTTTCCTGGCCCTAAACCCAAAGGCCTTAGGGTATGACTAACGTCTCTCAGCGGTATAGAAACCGTCGAGATCAGCTGCGGATGCAGTGAAAGCTGTTGGCGACTGAGGGAGGCGCCGGGCTCGCGCGTACAAGCGAGTAATGCACTGCACGCGGCGCAGAGCGAGTGGCATCACCACAGCATTGACCAATAGGCTCTCAATGGGGAAAGTGCGAAAGGGACCGGTCGCAAGGCGAAGGCCAGTGTGGTTGATCGAATCCACCTTCTGCAATTAACGCTCGGCTGCGGATGCATAAAACTCGCATCCGTAGTCGAGCTTCAAACAAACAAAGGATCGATAAAAAAGTAGGGCAGTAGCCCAATCAGCGCCCCAAGCGCTGAACGTCACAGAACGGAAAATATCCGAGGCGCGGTTACAAGAGACCCTAAAGCTGCGAATATGAGCCTCCCAGGTGAGGCGTCGAACGAATACTAGACTAAGGAAATGGTGCAACTCAACCACATCCAGGCGCACCCCATTAAGAAACAAATCTGGGGACGGGTAGAGCCGTGGATGGCGGCAGAAGTGCATCACCTTAGTCTTGGCCAAAGAAAACCAAAACCTGTGCGCTTCGGCATAGCAAGAGACGCGGTTCAATGCATGTTGAAGTCTACGCTCCAGAGTTGGCATCTGGAAGGGGTCCCCTCGCTCACGTCGTGTGAGGAGTCATGATACCGTATCGCCATGCGGTCTTACAGGCCTTCTCCAGATCGAAAAACACCTTGGCGTAGTGCTGTGTACGAAGGAAAGCCTCACAGAAGGCATTTTTCAGTCGGAGCAGAGCATCCGACGTGGAGTGGAACTTGCGGAATCCGCACTATGCAGAAGACAGATGGCCTCCGTTGTCCAAGAAAAAGGCTAATCTAACATTTACCAATTTCTCCATCAACTTGCACACGCAAGAGATTAGTGAGATTGGGCGGAAACAGGTCGGACTGATCTCTCCCCAGCTTGCAAAAGGCGAGCACCGTGGCGATTCTCCAGGAATCTAGGAGAAGACCCTCCACCCAGATCCTGTTGAACAAATCTAACAGAAAAGCCATGCCTCGCTCACCCAGGTGTCGAAGCATGGCGTACAAGACAGCGTCCGGACCATGGGCGGTGTCCACGCACGAAGCGAGAGCGAAGCACAACTTACTTACAGTAAACCTGTCGTTAAAGAGTTCTCTGCCTCTGGAGGTAAAGTCCAGCCAGCGGCCTTCCGCTATATCACGAAATGCATTGAATGCTGGCGGAGCAGCATCCTAGCTAGAGAATGCGTAAAAAGCGGTCGCGAAAGATTCCACCACGGACGCGGGGTCCGAGATTGCGGTCCCATTCTCCTGGAGAACGGGAGGGGGCTCCTACGAGAACTTGCCTCGAATCCTTATGACTCGCTTCCACACCTCAGCTAAAGGGGTCTTCCCATTAAGTGAAGACACGTATGCCCGCCAAGAAGAGCGGCAAGCGTGCTTCGAAATATACCGGAACCTAGCCCTAGCCCGACGAAATTCAGCGACAGTGAAATCGTTCGGGCGGCGCTTATAGCGCATGTAGGCATAACGCTTATGTTTGAGGGTGGTCTCACACTCGGCCGGCAACCATGGGAGTGGTCGGCGTGCAAAACGGCAAGACGTTCTAGGAATAGTAGTCAGGCCCATAGCGATGAGGTTGCCGGAGAAGAACTCAACGGCCTCATCTACGGATCTAAACTTCTTTGACTGAGATAGAGAATTCAGTCATTACCTGAAATACAGGCCACCGTGCCCGCGCCAAGCACCACCGAGGTGGGCTCTCAGGCGGCAGTTGCCCTGAAAATGATATTTGAATTGGAAAGTAAACACTACCATGGAGGTAATCGACCACCCCCAATCAAAATCAGGCTGTGCATTCTAAGA
This sequence comes from Ceratothoa steindachneri, assembly GCA_963969495.1. NCBI lineage: Eukaryota > Metazoa > Arthropoda > Malacostraca > Isopoda > Cymothoidae > Ceratothoa > Ceratothoa steindachneri. The sequence continues at coordinate 148,767,926 of OZ018324.1, read as the reverse complement.
GCACAAAGATAGATCAATGCAAGAAAATGAAGCGGTTCTCGAACAGTAATGCGTAAACTCATCCACGTTTAGGACACCCATCTCAAGCTTTTCAATCAGACCGGCAAGGACTTGTCCCCTGAGATTTATGGAGTAATCTCCCCAGAGAGGATGCCTTACGTTCAGATCTCCAAGCAAGAGAAAGGGCCTCGGCAATCGTGCCACGACGCGGTGGCAGATTCCCGCGTCGAAATCAGCTGACGGTGGAATGTACGCAAAAATTATAGTATACCTCCTATCCAGGTGCAGCTGAAAAGCCACTGCCTGAAAGGAGGTATCTAAAGAGAAAGGAAGAACGGAGACATCATTCAGGGTGTAAACCACGCATCCCCCAGCCCGGTCATCTCGCGGTGGTGGGATCGCAAGCCACTTATACCCTGGGAGGGCAGGCAGGGGAAACGCGCCTAGCATGATCTCCTGCAAAAAGATAGCTAACGAGGAACGGGAGGTGACGAGCCTTCGCAGCTCCTTCCAGTTGGCCCCGAGTCCACGGCAATTCCATTGAAAGAATATGCCCTCCAGGCCTAGCTCGGAGGAGACGCGGGGGCCCTCCTGGAACAGAAGACCCTAACGGGAATGGCCGTATTTCTCCCGGAGGCAGAACATCAGGCACTGTTGGCCGGATAAAGCGTTAAAGGCGCTGTCGCCTTCGAGCACTTATTGGGAGAAGTTTGGCGCGCCATGCGAGTCTTTACATCTCCCCGCCTCGAAACCTTAGGCGGGCGTTGCGGCTTCAGAGGCGGGGGGTCCTCTTTTCGAGGAACCACCGTCTCCGAGCCACTCGCTCCACCACTAGGCGTGGGCGAAGGAGCCCAAGCTCCTTTGTTGCTGCCCTCCTTTTGCGCGACATCTTTAGAAACCCCGAAAGATGGCCTAGCGACCAGCTTCAGGGGTGTTGCCTCCTGTGAGTCTAACGACTCGGTGGAGGCGCGTGGCCGTTTCGCCTTACGGGAAACGGTCAGGCTGGGAGAAGAGGGGGGAGCCCCGGTTTAAGCCCGGGTTGGCTGTGAACCCTTTTTGCCGCCAGCTTTACCATGGAAGCGCCCGGGTCGAGTAGAGCCCGCAGAAGGGCTCAGAATGGGCGCGGAAACAACCGTGCTCGTTGGCCTGGATGGGCCAGGAGCAGAGGGTGCATTTCTAACTTTTGAGGCATATGACGTTCCAGGCAGAGCCGGGCGCGCCAGGACTAAGTCCTTAGCCTCGCGGAATGAGAGTCGATCCTTGGCCTGAACGGCCAGGATTTCTTTCTCAAGGAGATATGCACCACATTGCTTCAAAGAAGCAGGGTGCGGATCTCCGCAATTGACACAATTGGCCATACACAATTTACACAGACTTCGTGTGACCCTGACTTTGCACGTCTACAAGAACTATTCGTATGGCCAAAGCGATGACAGTAATAGCATCGCCGCGGCAGTGGCACGAATGCCTTCACGCGATAGTGGTACCAGCTGGCACGCACCGACTCAGGGAGCTTGTCATAGTCGAACGTGTCGAAGAATGTAGAGGTAGGTCTCGAGGCCCCTCCCTGTTTTCTAATCACACGTTCGACCTTGACCGCCCCATGGTCGGTCAGCTCTAAGGTGATGTCCTCTATGGAGTAGTCAACGAGTTCCCTCGCATAAACTACTCCTTTCACAAAGTTTATGGTAGTGTGCGGCGTCACACTCACCGGTGTGCCATAAAGTGTCCGAAGAGCACTTATCTTGGCCGCCTCGGTGGGATTCGCCGCATTCGCCAGAAGGCTTCCGTCCGAGAAACGGGTCATCCTCGGCTTTCTACTAATTGCACTAGCTAATCCTCTCCTCTGATGGATCATGTTGCCCTTGGACAACATGGTGCCATCAGTGGAGTGAATAACAAGGAAGCGTTTGAAGCCAGCGGGCTCACAAACGCCAGGTAACCACTAAATCAGGGGCCCCGATGTTATCGAGGCTCCGGCCTGTGCACTTTTGGTCTTTGTCATAGTCAGAGGCTTCGCACCCGGGGCGGCAGAGGGGTCGGATGTGCCGATCTTGGCTTGGTCGCTTACTGTAGCAGCAGACCCATCTGACCGCTTCTTACCTCCGCCGGAAGGAGCCCCAAGGCTAGATGGGCCAGCCTCAACCAGGTCCTTTTCCGAAATGCAGAAGGTCCTGGTACTCTTAGTGGCACCGGTCGGAGGAGATCCCTCCCCTTCTTGTACTACCTCAGAAACCCTAGCCGTTTGCGGAGGACCTTGCATAGGGGCGGATTCGGGTTCGGTGCTTGGCGCCGAGCCCAGTTTTCCCCCCATGGAAGGCCCTACCGTCTGAGATTGGGTTGCCTCAAGGACCATGTCCATCTTAGAGGGGGGGATGGGGGCTCCAGTTGGCCATCCCCCCCAAGACATCGCAGGTCCCGTTGGCAGTATTGTCATTAGTCATCTGGTGTGGGGAGGAACAGGCCTTGACCCCGGCAAGGTTAAGTATTCTTGCCAGCAGGTCTTTTGAGGGCAGACCGAAGGGGCCTGGCATTCCTCTCCCCCCTAAGGGGGTTTGCCCTACCGAGCCGCTTACACAAGGGGCGGTCGGCAATGGGCTGCCTGCTGGCTTTCTTGGCAGTCCCCTTAGAAAGAAAAGGAGGGACTGCCACTGGAAATAGGGAGGTGCCCGAAAGCACCTCCAGAGAAGGGGGTGAGGAGTATTCCTCTTCACCCGTAGGCGTAGAAGAGGAGTAAGCCTCCTCTCCGATAAAAAGAAATATGAAAGGTCCCCTGCGCAAGCACAGGGGGTGGGGGGCCTCCATTTTTTCGTTGGAGCTGCCCGAGGAAGCTCCGTCGATGGAACGGGGGAAGTTGAGGGTTGGTTTTTTTTTGGTTGTTCATCTATGGGCATGGTGACCCTATTTGTTTCACGGGATGCAATCACTCATCACCTCTCACAGTTGCCCGCACTGCAAGAGGTGCTTACAGGCCTGGCAGAGCCATTTGGGACCACCCCTCCCGCCTGGTGGCCTGGCAGTCCATCGGCATGGCGGCTCCACCTTCGACGCGGCGTAAAACTGATAGAGTGTGAAGAGAAAAGGAAAAGGGATGTGAGGAAGGTATGGGTGGAAATGAAGCACAATGTGAAAAGAACCCCGTTCCGAACCGGAGCTCAGGGGTTAGGGAACGTTGTCCGCTCCCCCTTCAACCCTGATCCGGGACGGTTGGCTCGAGAAGACGGTCAGCATCTCCCCTTTGAAATTAGAGGCTGACCAGAGAAAGTTTCGGAGAGGTTGTATGAATAGCAAAAAAACAATTGTTTTGAAGGAAGGAGAAGAGGCTACGCTGGGGCCGGACGGAGTGCTAGATCCCGTCAGCACGGCGGCCAGGATTGCAAATCACCGCGCCCCTTATGCAGGCCCTGCCAACAGTACTTCAACGGTTCGCGTCGCAGTAGGTAATCAAGTTCTCCCCTCCACACAATATAGGAGTAGTGTATGGTATAGAGTGGTGTACCACGACAATTTTATTTTCGCTTTTATTGATATTTATTTATAGTGTAGCGTCTTCAGAAAACAAAATACGTCTTATATAGTAATATGCTTCTCCAGTGGTAAAAATGTTCGGAAAATGTTCATTTAATATTTTAACCACATCTTGCATATCTTACTAAAGACATACTCGACTTTCAGAAAGGGCTCGATGCAATCTCTAATTAGCTTACCTTTTTGTACCTATTTATTAATAGGTATGTCTTGATCACTGTTCTAAAGTGTTTCACCTACATATGTAATTTCTACCTAAATCTCATTAGCCAAAATTAAATATAGGAAATTATTTTCATGTGTAGTTTAGCCTACAGCCATGTGCAACTATTTCAAGATTACTATATTTGTACTTATTAGAAAATTAATAGATCTAATTAAACGTTGCAATTTTTTAGTATATTTAATCATAATTTTAAGGTGAAATATACAAAGATTAAAACCCAAACCATTTATCACTAAAAACACTCAAATGATGCGCGCAGTTATTATTTACTATGAAGTTCTTTGTTCTTCAGGAATGGTTCATTTCGTTTTGTCATGCCCATAACTAAATTTGTGATCTTGACTGATATTGCTTCATTTTTGTTCAATAATAACTAGGTGGTGTGGTTTGGTTATCGCCATGTCAATAACTTTGTTTAGAGGTGTGTTATCATGAGAAAATATAGTTATCTTACCAAAATTGGTACTCAACTGTTTGGGAAAATGTGCTGATGAGGAAAGTTTTTGTACCATTTTGAGTTTATGGTAGTTTACTTGGGCAAAATCGTTAGTATTCTAGTTCCCAAGCTTTATACTGGAGGCAACCCAATCTTTGAGCTAAGAACTTACCAGAAAGAGATTTTAGTGTTCATTTGAAGCGATTGGATGTCCAGAAGAATTATTCACAGTGTAAGCAGTCTTTATATAGTCATTAATAATCTTAAAGATAGCATTCCTTGATGTAATACCCTTATCAACTATCTTCTCTAATTTTAGGCCACTTTGTTGCAGAGCATAAAAACCTAATTCAAAATGATGTTGTTCCGGACCGAAAATCCATATTGATATAGATTGAAATTTTTAAGATTACAGGCTCAGCGCTACTATGAAAAATAATTGGAAGACTTCTGAGTGATTAAACTCCAGAAATTATGCGAGTTGTGAACAGACTGTTTTGATTTCTTTTAGACGTTCAACCAGTAAAATGAGTCTGCCTTGTGATTGTCTGATCGAACTGTTAGGAGAAAATATTACACACCGATCGTAAGTTCAATTAATAGAAATTAATGGTTGTTAAGGAACTTCAGGAACGCGAATGGGAAAACTGTAAGGCATGCTATGAAAATATCCTTTAAAATATTCTAAGTAATTATGTTCTTTTCAAAAGCAACGAATTCCATTATCATTTCTCTTAAAGCGTAAATAAGCAGAATTTTCGCTTTTGTGCTGAAACAAATCCTAAAAAGCAGCTGCATGAAAGACCTCTCGATACTGAGCGAGTTTGTGTGTTGTGCGCTGTTTCAAATGTTTGTTTAGGGGCCCATATTTGAGTGAGCGAGACGAAGTTGTTTTATTAACATCTGATCGTTATGTAAAGAAGCAACTTTACTTCCTAAAGTCCAAACTCAAAGACTTTAAAAATTCGAATGCGTGGTTTCAACAGGATGGCACCACCGCTCATACAGCAAGTAGATCTATAGAAGTTTTGAAAGATATGTTTTCTAGACACTTGATTTCCTTACTTGGTGAAATTGGATGGCTTACACGCTCACCCGATCTTGCCTCTGTGATTATTTTCTCTGGGGTTAAAAGAAGCTAAGGTATGCAAAGATCAACCTAAAAAATTAAGGAATTGAAGGATAGTATACACCAAATTGTTTGCGAATACCACCGAAAATGGCTCGTTGGGTGATGGAAAACCTTAGGAATTATCTATAAGGGTGCTTTGCGATTGGAAGCCATCATTAGATGATATCATTTTCAGAACCAAATGCCAACAAACTGTATCCCTTCACTCAAAGCATTATTAATATTTTTTCAATAACATTAGCTTTGGACGTTTTGTTAACCGGTTTTCTGCTGGACTCAGTATAAAATAAGTGCTTCATATTTTGCTCCTGACCTATCGCTATTAAGAATTTGTCAGCCAAGTAAGTTAATTTTTCATATAAAGTTCCTGTTTTAACTAATAAGAACTGTAGCTGTAAATGCGATAATATCAAATACTTCCGACACGAACTCATATCATCCATTAATAAAATAAAATTAGTAGGAACATGAATGAGGAGAAGAATAGACAGTAAGAAAATGAATTAAATTAGTTTATAATAAAATGGAAAAAAATATTGTAAGAAAAAGGTTGAGAAAGCAAAATACCACTAATCATTAGAGATATTACTTGCAGTGACTACTAATTTCCAACCAGTACCCTCCAAATTAAGATTAAGTTAGCTCTCCCAAAGAAAACTGAAATCAATGTGAATTATATAGAGATAAGTTGTGTTTGATTAGATTACAGCACAAAGTCTTTATTAAGTAAAGATGTGTAATCCCCAAATATAGCAAGCAACTAAAAGAACGAAATATGACGAAGTTAAGATACGAACTCTCGAAACTTAGGGTACTTAGGTTTGGGGGAGATTGTGTATTTCTTTTGCTAAAAGTGTTTGAAAAGTTAGATTTCGTAGGTTTTTTGTCTTGCTTAACCTAAAGTAAAATATACTTAACATGACCTAACTTAGACTACCCTAGGAAACATAACAACTCCCAACACTTACTAGTAACTATAAATATTCCATCATTAATCAGGGAAAGATAAACATTTCTTTTCTCTTGGGAGATTGCCTTTAATTTAACCTTCAATTTAATAAATTGCC